>VXAY01003244.1:227614-245093 GCA_013399855.1 Oxyruncus cristatus | reverse complement strand
TTTTTTTTTTTTTTTTACCTACACCTATTGTCCTGCTGTTTGCTGCTGCAAAAAAAACCCTCCATGCTTGCCAGGCAGCCTCCAGAGCAGAGCTTTTTACAGTGTGGTAGCAGCAGCCTCGACCAGGTGGGCTTTGTCATCTCTCAAATCTCCGTGTAATTTGTGTGGAATTGGAAAGCTTTGTGCTACTGATGGCAGCCAGGAATTCCGATTAGCTTGTGGCTTATTGGGTTTCTTTGGTTGATTGGTTGGTTGGGTTTCCCCCCCCCCCTTAATTTTCTGTCTCGAACAGTTGGTTTGTACAGGTGAACAAAAACAGTAGGGTTTGCTGGAATCTACTCTGGAAAAGAAGGCTGATTGAAAACGTGGACACTTAATATACTTGATTGTATTTAAATATCTGGTAGGTGCTTTAAAGTCTTCAGAAGGTCTTCTGGAAGCAAACTCAAAAGCTTAGAAATGCGAAGACTAGGTCTTCAGGATTTAATGATAGAAATTCTATCAGCCTCCCCTGTGCGTGGTTAGGGACAGGTGAAATAGCAGAAATGGGAGTATTTCCCTGAGGGAGAGGTCGTGCTCTGTGAAATCCCTGGGGAACTGGAAATGGGCCTTCTCTGGCCCCACACACCCACTGGCAGCAGCTTGTGAGCCCTCCCGGTGTGAACTGTCCTGAACCACGGGATCCCCGAGCACCGAGGAGCTGGTTCCTGGCAGGAACTTCAGATTAAGTAGCATGTAAAGCATTTTCTATCTTTTTTTCTCCTCTTAAGATCTGTACCAAGTCGAATCCTCTGAGCAAATAAAGACAGGGAGTGGGCTGAGCGAGGGGCTTCCCCAGCTGCCTCTGTAAATACTTTCTACCTCTTGACGTTCCTTGCTGGCTGATCCACCGGGAGCGGCTCCAGCAGCGCGGGAGCTGCTCTGGGTCAGGCCAACACAGGTGCACAAAGAGCTGGTGGGGCTGTTTGCTGGGCAGGGACGGGCAGTCCCTGCCTCTCCTGGGGATGTACGGGATCGTTTGGGGTACCTGTGTTTACATTGAAGTGGAGGAACTGGCATTTTTCAGATGGCACCACGTGGACTCACAAACACTCCTTACTCGACCTCTTGTGCTGCCTCAGTTCCCGTGTGGAGGAGCATCAAACCCGTTCACAACTAATGTTCAAATCACGGAACCGCGGGGAGGAACTTGGGTTTCCAGCTGTGTCGGTGAGGGTTTAGAAAGGGAGGGATGTGGGAATGTGAAAAGCCAGGGTTCTGCAGATCAACCCAGGTGTTCATCTAGAATAAAGAAATGTTTCTGATTGCTACTGTGGTTGTGTGTAAGACTGAAATGCTGAAAGAGAACTGTGTAACCCTCCCACTCCGAGTCTGAGAGAGACCTGGCATTGGCTTTCTGAACACTTCTGCAACCTGAACCAAAAACCTGCTGTGGGAATGTAGACTTACCATAGAGCTGTGGAAGAAAACTTCAATCGTGTCACTTCTCTCGGTCTTCAGAGCAGTCAACATGGTTTTGATGTAGGTTTTAGATTATGTATATATAAATCTGATTGAAGTACCAACAGCAAACCATAAATAAAATGTGGACTTAATTGAAGAATGGGCTAGTGGAGGCCTCTTGTGTTGAATTTATTAAAATACAATCTAACAAAGTTGTCAATGGAGGAGACTCATTGTGATGAAGACAGGGAAATAAAAGCTGGGGTGTCCTGAAGTTGGGAAAGTAGCCAGGTTTGCTGCTGCCTTTGAACCGGTTGTATGACCTGAGGACCAGCTCAGCTGTGCTGTAGTGGCTGGAGAAGATGGAAATGCTCCTGGGCATCACCCCACCTTCGTGCCTGAGGGCCAAAGGCTCCATGACTGGCACTGGCCTCTCCTCGGCACGAGGGGTTATTCCAGGGACAGGTGTCCTCTCACATTCCAGGCTGGCAGAAGGTGCTGCAGCTGCTGCAGAGCTGCTCTTACCTGTTTCCACAAGGTGCCCCATTGCCCAGTTGCTTTGCTCTGCCAGGGCAATCACCTAAAGGAATGTGAGGTGGGTGTGAAAGAGCTACTGGAAACCTCTGGTTCTCTGTGTTTGCCCTTGAAGATTTGTAAATGAAACTGCAAATTACCGGGAATTTGTGGTACTAACATTAAATAAACCTGTTTAAACAAGACATCATGGAAGCAGGTGACACAAGAGGTTCCACCTCAACATGAGGAAGAACTTCTTTACGTTGAGGGTGGTGGAGCACTGGAACACCTGCCCAGGGAGATTGTGGAGTCTCCCTCTCTGGAGACATTCCAAAGCCACATTCCAAAGACACATTCATGTGTCACCTGCAGGGGGGTTTGGACTGGAGGGTCTCCAGAGGTCCCTTCCAACCCTGACAATTCTGTGATTCTGTGACACCTGAATCGGTGGGTCTGGTCAGTCGGTGTCACCCATCTGAGGGGGACGTGCCTGTGAATTATTGGACATCCACGTGTTAGCAAAAATGAGAATTCAGGATACACTCTGGATGTATCCCAACAGGTCACTGCTGGTTGGGGGGGGGGTTGCTATAACTGGGAAAAGAAAGTTTTTGATGAAGAAAGCAAAAATGCAGTGACTCCTACAAATGTTTCTGTTCTCACATTTCTGAGAAACTCTTAATGCCACAGGACCAAAAAAGCCTTTTTTTTTTTTTAATTTAGCTTCTATGGAGGCTATAATGATTAATTGATCACCAGGCTCCTTGAAACCATTTGGAACTTGGGCTCCTGTGGTTTTTACATGAGCTGAAAATACAGCCCAAAGCGTTTCCCTTAGATTTGACAGATACTTAACCTGTGTGACTTAAGCATAACAGCATCTTATCTTATTGAAGCTGGTTTGCCTCATCCTTTTTGCAGAAACTCTCTGGATGGGTTTGCTCTGACTTTTTTCTACCTCACGTTGCTTCCTTGCATCTCCTTTTGCATTTCCTCCCTCCCTGCACCAGGTGTGTGGCAGGTTGTGCATCCTCCAGAACTGCTCCCCCCTTCTGATTTCTCGGGGCGGGCAGTCAGGACTGGGAGATGGCGCCGTGGAAAGCCCTGGAGCAGGGATCCTTCCCCATCTCCAGGTGGACTCCTGCTCCTGCTGTGCGTGTCTCGGCACAAGGTAGAAGTGTTTGGTCTGTGCAGGAGCCGTGGGGCTGCGGAGGTGTTGCAAGGGGATAATGATGTTAATGAGGGGGTTCTGTTACTGTGAAAGATCTTGTGATAGGTGTTGGTGCTTAGGTAGCACTTCCTGTTTCTCAATAGGCCCTAAAAGAAGTGTAAAGAAAATGCTGTTTGGTCTTTCAGCAGGTGGTAATTTGAAGCCCTTTTAAAGGAAGACCTTTTTAGTGCTTCACTGTANGACCTTTTTTGTGTTTTTCTTTTTTTTTTTTTTTTCTTTTTTTTTTTTTTTTTAGCAAACAAATCCTTATACTGGAAATAACCTCTGGAATTTCTGCAGGAACACTTAACCCCTGTCTTTAAAACAGAGTTGGCTTCATTTCAAGATTTCTGATGTCCTTGTAACCATGGTAATCCTTACATTAAGTTTTTAATTATTATTTTAATAATTATTATTATTTTAATATAATATTTTAATAATTATAATAATAATATAATATTATAATGAACANATTATAATATAATATTATAATAAATATAATATTATAATAAATATAATATTGTAATTTTAATAATTATAATAAATATTTAATAATTAAATTAATTATCAATTTAATAATTATTATTTTAATAATTTAATAATAATATTTTTATAATAATAATAGTAATTTTTATTATTATTTTAATAACAAGCGCGGCTGTATTTAAGTTTGACGGCTCATGTCCCCTGCGCAGCATTAGAGCTGGGAATGGAGACACTTATCCATGAAGTGTCCTGGATATGAACTGTATAAGCAAACCAACTGTATTCTGTCACGCTGATCAGAATCGCTCATTGAGCAGGAGGTTCCTGGATGTGATAGATAATTAAAGTACAATTGCGACACAATTAGGGTTGCAACTAAGGTCATCTTTAAGGTTCCTTCCAGATCAAACCATCCTGTGATCCCATGTTTCCACACAATGAGTTACCGGGGTAGGAGAAGCACAAGACTGTGGAAGGAGTTGTCTGTGTTCTGTGGAACATTCAGAAGTGGTTTTGTGTTAAAGCTTTTTCAGTAGAGCTCAGACGCCCGCCCACCTCACCAGCCCTGGCTGCAGAGGAAGTCTCCCTGCTCCTTTGCAGTGTCCCTATCCTGTTGAATTTCTGGTTTCTACAGCATAGATTCAGAAGGATCCACTGCCCTGCTCAGCTGAACCTCCTGACACTCCCCTCAGCCGTCACAGAGGCCAAGGACTGACTTTAACTTCAGTCCCATTTTCAGTGTCCACTCAGTGCTTCTACAAATCCTCCCAGGCTGAAATAAGCTTATTAGGAACTCAACAGTATATTTTTATGGGTATTTATTATTCTTGTTGCATTGTTAGTTCTCTTTAACTTCCCCTGTCAGGTAACCTGCTGGAGCTTAAATTGAGACCCTCACTTTGGAAACTATATTTCAGTTTACTTAAATTTTTCATTTTAGGTTGGCTTCCTTAAAGCCTCTGATTTTTTTAGTATTTTGCTTTATCTAATTTGCTCTTCCCTCCCATTTTTCGTACATTTTTGGCACTGAGGTGCTAGGGGAATTTTGCCCCGAGAGAGTGTTTACCTTGTGGCAATTTTCCAATGTCACTGTGGCTTTTTTAAGTTCCATGTTCATGTTTGTAACAGGAGACTGCACTGTAACAGTAGTTACAAAAGGAGTTTGGTGACTGAACTCTCCAAAATCCTCACAGCACTGTGAATTTGAAGAGACTGAACTTTGCGTCCTGTATATTTACATTAAATGTTTGTGGCTGCCCTCAGCACCATGAAGTGCTGAGTTTAATTTAATTGTGCAATTATTCCCTTCCCATGGATGTCACGCACTGATCCCGCGGCTGTTGGCTGTGAACACCTGTGGGACACTGTCAGAGCCTGGGATCTGCAGCAGAGGTGACAAGGGTTGTCAGTAACCATCTCCTCCTTCCCTAGAAAATATATGGAGTCTACAGCTCCAAGTGTGCTTGGAAACCATGGTTTCTGCAAGTCCTTTAGGTGCATTTTAATGAAAATTGTTCTGGAATATTAAATACTTCACCTGTTCTTCTGATGGTGTTTGGGAGGTGTGCTGTATTTGGTTGTTGGTCCACCAACAGCTTCTGATCTCATGGCAAAAACATGGGGTGTGAACTTTGTGAACTTCACTTCTGATGGTACTGGGAGAGTATGAACAGAAACAAACCCTGTCATTGCTTTATTTTCCCCAAATGGCATCGGATGCCTTTTTCCAAGGTGTGTGGTCTGGGGTTTTTTTTAAACCACCTTTCTTTCTCTATAGAAACGTGGCCAGCTGCAATATTGTTTTCGTGGGTGGATACAGGAAATTACTTTTCTTGGTTTGTAAGTCATACTGACATATGGAAGTCTGGCTACAGTGCTCTCAGCACTGACCCTCTGGCACAGCCAGAGCTGCTGCAGATCAGGAGCCCTGGATTTAGTTGTGCTCAGATGTGAATGAGCTTCAGCTGCTTTGAGATTTGTACTTTTTTTCCCTCCAAAGGCCAGCTCAGAAAAGCTGTGAAAAAAACCATTTTGCAACAAACCCCATGACTTTTCTCTCACTCCCCTCCAAAAAGCTGGCTTTTCACAGGACAACTGTTCCTATGAGAACACAGCTTCCCAGTGGGACCTCAGTGCTACTGCCCATGTTACTACAGCACCTCAGAATACCCCATCATGAACAGCTGAACAGCCTGCACAGGGGAGAATTCTGAAGCTGTTTGCCCTTTTTAAACACTGATGAGTAAAGGGGCAGGTTGTGCGATACCTTAAATTTCTGAGTTTGAGCTCAGAGGGAGCATTTTTGACTTGTTTGGAAACTGATGGTTCAAAAAGGAAGCCCAAACCTTACACTGATAGTAGCTGAAACACTTCCTCTGTAAGGAGTTCTCCAATTCTCAAGCTTTTCCTCCGAAGAAACAGAGCAGATAAAAACGGAAAACCTTTAAGAGACTATGAACTTAGGAAAGCACCCTTTAAGCATTTCTGCCAGATTCCCAAGTTAAGCCAGGTAACCAAGGGATAACTTAACTGGTCTGTGATGCTTTGTCAAGCCTAAGCAACCCCATAACCAGGCCAGTGCTAACATCACACCGGGGCACAAGAGCATCCACACCAGCCTGCAGGACCAGCTTACAAAGTGCTGGCTGAGAGAATCCCCTTGCCCTTCAAGGCAAGGGGGGAAAAAACCCCTTATCTCCACTCACAACTTGAATATCATCCTTTTTTTAGCCCCACTGCAGCAGCAGACACCACAAACTCCACACAAGCTCTGTTGGGACGAATTTATTGTGTAACCTCCACAGAGGTTGTTTAGTTCTCCTTCTCCTGCACAGTCTTTGTTCCCCTCAGCCTGCCCGTGCGACGGGCAGCGATGAGACCGACCTTGCGCCCGGCGGGAGCGTCTCTCCGGATGGTCGAGGGCTTCCCGATGTGCTGGTGGTTACCCCCTCCGAAGGGATGTTCTACAGGCTGTGGAGAGGGAAGGCAAGCCAGCAATGTAACCACAGAAACCAGTAAAGGGTGTCTAACAGCAATAAACTGACTCAAGGGGACAGGAAGTTTTAACTGCTTCGCTTTTCACGCGGAGCAGTGATTATCTCGTCCCCGCATCACACAGACCCCTTCCACACTGCAGGGAAGGACAGTGACTGCAAACAGACTCACGTTCATGGCCACACCACGGACACGTGGCCAGCAGTTCCTCTTGGCCTTGTACTTGTGGTAAGCCCTGCCAGCCTTCAGGATGGGCTTGTCAATACGGCCTCCGCCGGCCACGATTCCTGGAGGGAACGGCAGGAATGGTCACACCCAAATGGAACACAGTAGAGTACAGAATCAAGTGTTTAAGACTAATCCCTAATGACACTCAAGTTCTAAGACTGAGCTTCTGAAGACCAATCTCAAGCAATCCCAGCTGGGTGCAAACGAGTTAAGTTCCAGCCATCACCAGTGAGATCAGAGTCAAGCTGCAGCCACGCACTGAGGGCTCTGCAAGGGGACACACACTGACTTTAGTTACTGCTTTTCAACCCCTTCACACAGCTTTAAGAGTTTTTAAAGCACTGCCAGTTTTACTGCTCATATTTCTTGTGCAACATTAACAGTTTTGCAACTAATGTATGAATTGAAAGAGCTCAGGGCACTATGAAGAACTTTAGAGTTTAATAACTACTTACTTCATTGTTTATTGAGTCAATTTTACTAGAGTAACAAACCAGATTCCTCACTTAGGTGTCTTCAGTGCAGAGGCAGGCCAGGGACACCAGCAGCCACCTCAGCTGTCACTCAAGTGTACAACAAACCTGGTAAAGCCTCTGCTTTTTGGAAATGGTCTTGTCATTCCTTGTCAGACCTTCCAGAACACTCCACCCACCTGACATCACCTCCAGCACTGCCCTGCAGGCTCACTCGTACCAAAATCAACAATGCCACCTTCCACAGAAGTCCTTCCCCAAGGACTGCAGATTTTACAGACTGAGCAATTCCACCACAGCCCGAGGACAGCGAGCATCTACTTTTCTGTCCTCTCACTAGGTCACACCACCTCCAAAATTAGGTCCCCACTACCCAAAAGCAGTGCAGGCACAACATACAAACCAAGCCCCTGAACACAGACGGTACTGGTGTGTAACCCTGGGTCCAGCCTGCAAACAACCCTTCTTTTCAAGATGGTTGTTACAAACTGGGACCCTGTTTGAAAGGTTCCTTAGCAGTGACAGGCAGCTCAGTGACCAGACAAGTTCATAGCTGTGTTCCTTACCAACAACAGCTCTGTTTGCAGAAGAAATCACTTTCTTGGAGCCAGAGGGCAGCTTCACTCTGGTTTTCTTCGTTTCAGGGTTGTGAGAGATGACTGTGGCGTAGTTCCCAGAGGCACGTGCCAGCTTCCCCCGGTCACCAGGCTTCTCCTCCAGGCAGCACACGATCGTGCCCTCCGGCATGGTGCCCACAGGCAGGACATTCCCGATGTTCAGCTGAGCTGCAAAGAGCAAGCAGAGCAGCCACAGCTTCATTTGGGTTCTTGGAGTTACAGTTCTATTTAACACAGGCCTCGTGCACAAGACGGTGGCATTGCACGGACCCTCTGGCAGCAGCCGGAGCACATTTCAGGGTTCGACCACTTCATGTTCTATGTGAAGAAAGGTGTTGGGACACTTGGTGTGCTGCCCCTGCCCAGGCAGCCCCCCCAAGACCCACCTTTCTTGCCACAGTACACGAACTGGCCGGTGTGGATGCCCTCGGCGGCGATGAACAGCTCCGTGCGCTTCTTGAACCGGTACGGATCCCGGAACGCGATCTTGGCCAGGGGAGCGCCCCGGCCCGGGTCGTGGATGATGTCCTGTGGGAATGCAGAGCTGCCTCAGAGCAGGCCACAGCCTTTGCCACAGCCTCTGCACAATTCAAACAACTAGGAAAACTGGAGATGAGTATTCCAATGTAATTGTCACTTTTCAGGGGGGTCTGGATTCCTCCCGACACAAATGAGCTGAAGATTCCCACCTGTAAGGACGCAACTTCCAGTATCTGCATTACATCAACGTATCAGGGAAAAATCCCTCACTGTGAGGGTGATTAGGCATTGGAATAGATTGCCCAGAGAGGCTGTGGGTGTCCACCCCTGGAAATGTTCAACGCCAGGTTGGATGGGGTTCCGAGCACGCTGGGATAGTGGAAGGTGTCCCTGCCCATGGCAGGGGGGGCGGAATGAGATGGGCTTTAAGGTCCCTTCCAGCCCAACCCAAACTGTTGTGTGATCACAAAACAATGACCCTGGTTAAGTGTGCTGCTTGTAACTAACCCCGTCTGAACAGTTTTATTCCTTGTTTTCCTACCGAGAAATTCACTTTAGCCAGTCACCTCTGGGCAGAGACAGAGCTGGGCACAGGCAGGGATTTCTCCACCTGTTTTTTTGAAAGTGTTTCTAACCTTTACAATATCAGGTTCAACAAAGTTATAGAAGCCCCTAAATAAGGAAGCACAGGCTTAATGACTCTGTTTTTTTTACTCTTGGAAAAACATGTCAATTCTGCTCCTGGAGTACACTGAGATCAAAACACACAACCATGTATTTACAGACAAGTGACTGTGGCACATCTTGAAGATGTGCCCATATTCCAGGACAGCTCAGATGCTGTTGGTGCCCAGTACTGATGTTTTTTCTGCTGTTTAAGTCAAACTTCCCTGCCTACCTTTCATCACCAGCTCAG
This sequence comes from Oxyruncus cristatus, assembly GCA_013399855.1. Classification (NCBI taxonomy): domain Eukaryota; kingdom Metazoa; phylum Chordata; class Aves; order Passeriformes; family Cotingidae; genus Oxyruncus; species Oxyruncus cristatus. The sequence goes on along the minus strand of VXAY01003244.1, from coordinate 235,730 downwards.
TTACAGTGAGAGTGAATACAGTTCTCTCTACAGCATGGAGATGGCCGTGCCCTACAAAGCTGAAGGGATGCTCAGAGCATCCAACCAGGTACCTGTGGCACCATTTGCAGTCACTGACACCCAAAAAGGACCTGCAGCACACCTGAACCATCGTATCACACCCTAAAGTACTGCCTTGACTCCACTGCTCAAGACCAAGATGATGGACACCACTTAGTGATTTCAAAGACTCGGTTTTTTTACTGTGAAATCAACTGCACGGACACCTCTCCCCACCCGTGTCTCCCGAGGTACAGGGAATTCTCAGGCAATATAAAACCACGATACTTCCAACAGAAAACCTGTTACTCCTACATAAAGCCAGACATTCCTGCACTAGCAAAGCCCCAACAAAAAAATCCTACTGCTGGCTACGTGCTGTCATCATTACCTAGGTGCTGCCATAAATCCCAACTAGTTTAACTTTTAGAGGAATCAGATTAATCTAACAAAAAGATGCTTGAATAAGACCCGGCCAGGATAAGGAACCGCCGCAGGGGGCTGGGAACAGCGGGCAGGGCTTTGGATCCCCCTCAGGAGGAGCAGAGCGATGGGCTGGGATCCCGCACAAGAGGAGCAGAGGGATGGGCACCCCGGGATGGGCACGCCGGGAGCAGGGACACGCCGGGAGCAGGAGCCCGGCTGTACCTTGACGATGCCCTTGATGTATCCGTGCCGCTCGGCGAAGTCCACGGCGCGGAGCTTGGCCGGGCCCTTCCTGTGCTTCACGTGTGCACGGAACACGGAGCCCGCGCCTTTCCTCTGCCCGCGGATGACGCGTCCCATGGCGCCCTGCGGGGACACACCGGGACAGCCCCCTCAGCGACAGCCGGTCCCTGTTGCCCTCCCCGTGCCCGTCGCGCAGCCCCCGTGCCGGCCGGGCGCGAGGGGCGGCCGATGGAAGCGGATCGGGATCGGGATCGGGATCGCGGCAGGGTCGCTCCTACCTCGGTGCGGCCTCGCCCGGAAAGAAGGAGGCGGTGACGTCACGGCCGCGCGGCGCCGCTTCCGGCGCTGGAGGAGCGCGAGCGAGGGGCGGGGAGCGGGAGAGCTCCGCCCCGTCGGTGACGTCATGGCGCAGTGACGTCCCGGGAGGGAAGGTGAGGGGACGGAGCCGGGCTCGGGTTAGGATTGGAGCTCACGGCTCCGCTCCTCCGGGGCTTTCCTCACACGAGTAACCGCGTTGGAAAAGACCTCCGAGAGCGTCGAGTCCAGCCTGTGACCCCACACCACCGTGCCGACCAGACCGTGGCACTGAGTGACACGTCCAGTCTTTCCTTGAACACTCCAGGGACGGTGCCTGGGCATCCGGTTCCGGTGTTTAATCGCCCTTTATGGAGAAATTCTGCCTAATGTCCAACCTAAACCTCCCCTGGCACAGCTTTAGGCTGTGTCGTCTCCTTCTGTCACTGGTTGCCTGGGAGCAGAGCCCGATCCCGCCGGCTACACCCTCCTGCTAGGGAGTCGTAGAGAGCCGTAAGGTCTCTCCTGAGCCTCCTCTTCTCCAGGCTGAGCTCCCCCAGCTCCCACAGCTGCTCCTCGCAGGACTTGTGCTCCAGACCCTTCCCGAGCTCTGTTGCCCTTTTCTGAACTCGCTGCAGCCCCTCAATGTCCTTCCTGAACTGAGGGGCCCAGAACTGGACACAGCACTCCATGTGTGTCCTCACCAGTGCCTGGTACAGGGCGAGAGGCATTGAGTTTAAAAACCCTGGGGGCTGACAGCCTGTTGCCTGGGGATCTTGCATAAACAACCAGGGACCCCCAAGAGGTGCCTTGCCAAAACCTCTCTTAATTAGCTGGACTGAATATGCTGTTTGCAGGGTGAGGCTCCATCCATTACAGATACAGTTGGATCTGTAATAATCAGACTGCGTTGTGCAGTTCAAGAGCTGCAAGTTTTTGGCAAGGAAGCAAGTGAAGATAAAAACCATGCAAGTTGCTTTAAGCTGCCCTTGCTAGATTTTAATCAATATTAATTAGGGCATAATTGAGAGATATAGCAAAGCAGAGGTAATCATCTTAGTGTTCCTAATCAACTTGTGCTACGCCCTGGAAGGGGAAATGAAAAGTGCTTTAACTTCTTTAACAGCCCACTAGGTTTTTTGCATCAGGGGCCATTCTTCCAGCACAGGTCACTGCTGATGACCCAATTCCTTGGAGACGGACTGTTTGACTTTAGATTAACTAATCCAAAATTAGGAAAAGCTCATCAGTGTAGGCCCATCTTTGCTCCTTGCCTTCAGCTGAAGAACCTGAGCATCTACCATGTCTTGAGAGATAAGCTTTCCCACAACAATCTTGTCTTCCCGGGACGAATGGAAGTCACATGCCCATAAGAGGTAAAAAACCCTGGTGCTGAGGACTCTGAGCCGTGATCCCTGTCGGATTCAGCCCGCACAGGTAAAGAGATTAGCACGCCCAGGTGTCCCCTCAGCCCATCTGCTGGAGGTCACCGTCCCTCCAACAAGCAGACGGTGTGACAGCTGCTCAGGCTGAGCCACACGTGACAGCTCAGGATCACAAACTGCCACGTACTTTGGTTTACACTGAGCTTACGCTCACACTGAATGTCAGTATCTAGAGACTTTGATTTATGGTTCCTGTTGGCTTCAGCTGTGGCAGCAGGAGTCTTTCTTTGAGGAACTGCCTCAATTTCCAAATAATGCCCATATAACCAGCAAATTACATTGGTCACTCCTCTCTCTCATTCTTAGTAAGGACTTAGTAATGAATTATATAAGAATTAGTTGTGTAATGACTTAGTACACTCCTTGGTTCTATTATCCTGAATCAACTATCCTTTGCATTCATTTTGTTATTATTTAATTTGTGATGCAGTCTTGCACACTGCTGTCACCATCTGTGAAGCTGCAGCCTCTCGGTTCTGTCGTGGGCTTGGCCAGCTGCCTCCCTGCTCGGGTACTGCTGCAACATGGAGGGCAAGGAGGAAACCAGGATCACCCCTCTCTCCTCCCGGACAGCTTTTGGGATGTCCTGAATATGGTTAGAAATGTCTGTGCCATACCAGTGTGAAGAGTTCTGAGTTCATCATCACAACAGAGGCTGTTTCAACCTTTCCTCCCAGTAATGCTGAAGGTTGTTACCCATTTGTATCACCTCAGGCTGTGTTGATGCACATCTCAGGATCAGAGCATGGTGCTGACCCGGGTTCCAGTGCTGTTCCAAGCTGATTATTAAGTGTTTTTCCACTGGAGAAAACCAGGAGGAGGCCGGGAATTGTATCCATCTAGGTTTCTGTGTGCATCATGGTTTCTTCAGGATTCATACATGGATGCAGAACTCTGAAAGCCTCTAAGTTTTCTAGCCTTGATGGAGTTTAGAAATCAGAGAAGACATTCAAATAGGTGACAGAACTGCATCAACTATGGTATAATTTTATAATTGGTTTCTCCTTGTATAAGAGACATTAGTTAACATGTTCATCATCAAGGAGCAACAGCATTGTATTACCTGACCCAGCCAAGCATGGACCGAACTCACAATAAGGTTAATTATTTTCTTTAGCTGTGCCTTCAAAATTTCATGGATCCAGAGAAATGTAAACAAGTAGTTTACACCTGATGGCAATTAAAAAATCCTGTCCAGGGTTTGTCAGAACAGTGTTGCTGTGGGTCGTGCCCTTCACATCTCGGTGCTGAAGACATGCAAGTGCTGGGCACTACCAAGGATCGTTATTCTATTCGAGTTTTAGGTGCTGTGGTTTGAAAAGAGGCTGTTTCCCTCCTCACTAAGCCCCCATCCCCTTCGCCACTGTTGTCTCCCAGAACTCCCTGTGGGGTATTTCACTGTGTAAGGAAGAGGTGGCAGTGGCACAACTACAGCAGGACAAGCCCGTGCTGGACAGGACAGTGTGAGACACGGGGCTGCTGATGGTAGAACAAAAGCAGCTCCCAGCAGCTCCCAGTATTGCCTGGCCCTGCCCACAATCCACACGGCTGGGCAGCAGCTGCTCTCTGGTGCAGCTCTGAGCCCTGAGATTTTGCCTTCAGGACCTTATCTCTGGCAACTGCAGCTGGGTCCTGGTATTGGCTGGGATGGAGGTAATTTTCCTCCGAGTAGCTGGTACAGTGCTGTGTTTCAGATTCGGTATGAAAGCAATGTTGACAGCAACAACTAAAACAACGGTGTGTTAAGTAGAGCTTACTCTAAATCCAGGACTTCTCAGCTTCCCACACTCTGCCAGTGAGAAGGTCCACGAGGAGCTCTGAGGGAACACGGCCAGGACAGCTTATCTGAACTAGCCACAGGGATATTCCATACCACAGAGTGTCATATCCAGTCTATGATCTGGGGCATGGGATGGCTGGGAGAAGCTGATGGCTGCTCAGGGACAGCCTGGGCATTGGTCAGTGAGTGGTGAGGAATTATACTGTGCAACGCTTGTCTTTCTTGTGTTTTATCCCCCTTTCACTCTCTTTTTTATATTATTAATTTTTATTATTACTGTTTACTTTATTTCAAATCCTAAACTGTTCTTATCTCAACCCATGGGTTTTACCTTTTTTTTCAATTCTCCTCATCCCACAGAAGAGCAAGCGAGCTGCCATGTGGTACTTAGTTGCCAGCTGGAATTCAACAACAACAAGTTGTTCTGGTTTAGGACATTGCAGCCTTTACCAGCCACTCTGCCTTTCTGCCAGGAGTTATAGCCACGTGGGAAGAGGAGCAGAGGCAGGGCCAGCGTGCTGGATTTCCCTGGCCAAGGCCTATTTTTCCAGCAGTACTCAGGCTGTGCGGGAGCTGGGGGAACTGGCTCACCTGCCTGAGGGTTCTCCAAGGCCTGGCAGCAAGCACAGGGTTGTCTGGATGACCCGGGCGCATCCTGGACATCTGCACAGATCAGCTCTGCTCTGCTGCCCAGGGGTCCAAGGCTCTCGGGAAGCCTTGGCTGCAGCGTACATGCATCCTGCCTCCCAGACGTGGGAATCCAGATGGAAGTCTGGTGGTGCTAGGCAAAATAGGGGATGCTTCCAAAGCACAGCTGCAGCACATCACAGCCTGATACTTTGGCAGCAGCTTCATCCTTTGGCTGCCTAAAGTACAACACTGCGCTGAGGTGGCTGAGTCTCGGCCCCACATCCTGACACACCAGAGCAGTAACATTCAGCAGCAGGGAAGCACCAGCACTGCTGGTCAAGGCCAGGCCCTCTATCCCCACAGCTGCTTCCACAGGACTGTGTCTGCTGGAGCCCTTCCTCATGCATCCCCCCGGGGCTGCCAAATTTGATGGAATAATACAGAAAGGATAAAAACCATTCCCCCGATTCTGGAAGGGCTTTGGCAGAGTTGTGGGTGTGCTGCTGCAAATACATGGTGGGAGCAAGTCAAGGGTGTGTTGCCTTAATTAATCCTCTCATGACAGTCACAAGCTAATTTGTTAAAGGTTAATTGCACTGTAAATAGCAAAAGGGGTGGTGTTCTGTTTGCAACAGATGGCAGCCACCAAGAAATTTTGATGAGATTGCTGTTTGGGGAGGGGGAAGAAATAGCAAGGTTTCTCTAGGACCCTGCCTTGGGAGGGAACTGAGAACAAGGGAAGCCCTTAACTCTGTGCAACTTTTGAAGGGGAAGGAAACAAAGTATGGCTATAAGATTCATACAAGTGTTTTCTCTCTGGGATTGGTGTGCTACAAGGGAAATAATCCTGACCTCCCTCGGGTGGGCACATCCGTTTATGGTCCTACTGACCTCTCAGGGGCATTCCGTGGGATTAGGAACTGACACGTGCACTCCAGCCAGGCTGCAGCATCACAGTTCCAGTCTGCAAAAGTAACACACCTGCTAATCCCCGGCAAACACACTCCTGGGTGATCCTATTACTGCAGGCTGCTGCTCCCAGGGCAGGGCACAAGGGGTGCGAGTCACCTGCTGCCACTGAGGCAAAGGAAGGGCCACAGAAAGGAGCTACTGCACAGGCTGTTCAAGGGCAACGTCCTGGGCCTGCAGTATCCTGGGTCTAAAGGCAAAGGAGCCCTTTGTGAGGATCCCCTCACAGCAGCCCCCCCATACCACCCTCAGCATCCTGGCGGGCACAGGCCACTTGTGTGTATTCAACTCTCCTGGCTTTAGAGAGGAGAGAAAATCCCTCTGCAGAGACACCACAGGCCTCCATTTCACTGACTACTCCCACAATAAATACCTTTGCTCTCTTCAGAGGAATTTCTCCTGAAGGGATCTGCTTCTGTTTGCTGTTTTGAAACAAATACTCTCCCTCAACTCTACCCACATCCCTGCTCCCAAGCCTGTCTCACTCCTAAACTCTGGAGAGAGTTCCAGGAAAATTACTTGAGCTTTCCCTTCTGCTCTTGCATGAAGCAGATGAGGTCTCTGACCGCATGACAACCACTTAATCATAATTGCAGCTGTTCTCTAAAACCTTCCCTGTAGATACAGCACTGGGTGACCTGGAAGGAAACCATACTGTTTACAGAGTGCCCTGTGTTAGCAGGTTATAATTTGCAAAGCAAGAATTTACGTAGAAGAAGCCTGGGCAATTACCCAACCTGCACATTCAGCCCATGTTCCCTTCTGAGTTACTGCACCAGCACAGGAGAAAGAACTGGCACCCCCTCCCCTCTGGCAATGCCCCTGGCATTCCCTGGGCTTACAGAGGTGTGGCAAAGACGTTGCCCGCGGGGCACAAGAGACTCAGCTGTGCCAGGGCAGGATTCATCACAGAAGCAGGTGGGTTAAGACTGGAACAGTATGCAGAGGAAAAAAAAGCCGATTAGGTGATTGCCTTCTCACCCTAGAGGGAGCCGACTCCTGCACAGCCAAACCTCTCCAGCAGGGCATGGGTTTGCAAGCGCTTTCTGTTATTCGAGGGCTAATGACAGCCAGGATTCCTTGGCAGAGGGGAGACCCAGAGCTGCAGAGGTGGAAAATCCCAACCAAAACAAAGCAATTTGCACTTCAGAGATGGGTTTAGCAATGTTCATTAATTAGGTTCTGGTGACCTCTAGAGGCCTTGAGCTCAAAGCACCTGATTTTTGAGGATCTCTCCTGGAATAATGAGCACAAAAATTCTGCTTTATTTTACTTTCAAACCAAGGTTAATTTTAACCTTAACGGGGAAGGTATTGAGGAACAGTAATTGATGGTTATTCTTTTCCTCCCACTAAACGTGGCAGTAAGAATTCCCTGTGTGCAGCAGCCTCAAAGCCTGCACAGTAACTGTTGCAGGTATTCTGGAGATTCCCATTTTACAAGAAATTTGCTTTGTGTGTCGTCGAGTAAAAGAGGAACTACTTCTCTTCCTTTATCTCTAACAATATATTCAATTAATCACTGATTCTGGAAAAGCTGCCCACCTCTCTGGTGAGATAATCTGGTTGCTTACATGCATCTAAATTATGTGGGCTTAAGATTCAGGCATTACACGTGAGTTAAAGTGTGTTAGCAGAACACAGCCTTTGTGGACTAGTCCTTGCAAGGCAGAGCTCAAATCCTGTGCTAGACCTCTCAGACTGGAGTGTGACCATGTTTTCTGAAAAGTTATTTTCAGCAGCAAACAGGGAATAATTGACGACCCACCAGATTCAGGAGCCAAGCAACAGAAAAGCGATGCAAGAAAATACGTAAGAAAGAAAAGTGGGTTTTTAGTTAATACATCTAGATCAGCTTTTTTTTTATCTTTTTTTTTTTTTTTTTAATGAGATCAGCAGGGATAGCTGATGGAGAAGGGGAGAAATCCACTGAGCTCATTTTCTGTCCTCTTGAGCAGCTGAAATACGGGGTTGAAACTGTACCAAGGAACTAAGAGAACTGGAAGGAGAGATGGAAGAGACGTGAGGCCCTGGCCAGAGAGACACTGGGGAGTTAACTGAGGGAGGCTTACAGCCACGGAGCAGCTCAGCAAGGAACAGATAGGAAAGCTGGGGGAGGTGAAACATATCTGCAGCAATGCACAGCTCAAAAAACTCTTCAGCAAACTTGCAGGGATGTGTGGGAGACCTCCCAAAGATTTCTAATTTAAGAGCACCCAGCTGTACTTCCAGATTTAGTTATTAGTTACTTTTCCTACGCAACTGCCCCCACCAAAAAAAAAAAAAAAAAA
>VXAY01003244.1:207360-227595 GCA_013399855.1 Oxyruncus cristatus | reverse complement strand
AAAAAAAAAAAAAAGAAAAAAAAAGAAAAGAAAAGAAAGAAAAAAAGGTTTTTCTCTTTGCATTTCCTAAAGGACCTCCTACCAGCACTTTATTGGCAACATTTGTTTGGTGACAACATCCCTGGAGGCTACAGCCAGGGTAGTTTGTGCATCCAGCTTAGAAACCAAATACAATGGCAAACCAATAGCACAGGATTCTCTCTTGCTTGATAGATGTGACCCACAAGAGAGGGGAAAAAGTGCATGTTTTGGTATTAATTTTTTTGTTTGTTTTCTTATGGCATAATGATGGATGAGCTTGTTGAAAAAAAAAAGAAAATTTAATTGTTTTCTTGGGGGTGTTTTTCATATTCTCTTGCTTTGTTCTTCTCTTTTTGCCATGAAGGCATTAGCGCTAAAGGGATTTCATGCCTCAAAACAGAAAGGAATCCTGAGCTACTGAGGGGAATTAAAAATGGAGGAAGGGAGAAAGATTTAAAAAAAGGATTTTAAAGAATTCTTATTCAGACTGTGCAAAAAGTCTTCTGAGACTGATTGAACCAAAACTCCTGCAAAACACTTGGGAGAATATCTCAATTTGTTAAAGATCTGCATTCTCCTCTATCTCCTAAGTGCAGCCTACAAAACTAATTTGATTTCGTTGGTCCTCTGAGAAGTCCTCTAGCAAAAGAAGGCTGGGGGGTGGGGAACCTCTCTGTTTTGATTTTTGTGAGAAAAAAGGAAACCCAAGCTCTAAGGCCACTTGCATAAGCTTTGTAAAGCGCTATGAATTTAAAACAAAACAAAACAAAAAAAACCCCACACATTTCTTTTGTAGTTACCAAGAAATGCTGGCTCTGTATAATGCAAAAAGCATTTTTAATTTACACAGGTTTGTTGGCTGGATACTTTTGATTAGTAGTAGGACAGTGCTAATCAGAAAATGACAGGCACTTTTCATGTGGACTTTTTCTGGGTAAAACCTTTTGAACTTTTCTAATCTTTTAACTGAAAATGAGAACAAAATATTGCTCTTGCCTTTTCTCCAGATACTGTTTTTCCTTCCTTTTTCAGAGATAAGAGAAAGAATAAAAGGAAAGAGGTGAGAAAAAAAATAAACATAAGATGGGAAAATAGAGAAGTAAAATTCCTCCTCCCTCCAAGTAACTGTCGGGGGTTTTTTTCCATTAAATATGTCATTATATTTAAGATTTCCATTTCCAAATGGAAAAAAAACCCGTGACTGGCTCCAAATATAAGAACAATGCTTGAGGGCAGGCCTAAAGTGAGCAATAAATCAGAGCAGGAAATATTTTGCTTGGGGAACACATGGTGATTAGAACATAAATAATCCTCTTCTCTCCTATATGCAACATAAACCAAACACAGCTGTGAGTGCAGGCGTGCACATACCCATGTTTGTGCACACACACAGGACTCGGCCCCCCATCCCCAGGGCAGTTCTCTGACAGCACGAGAGGTGAAGGGTTATGACAGAGGGGTCGATGGCTTGGTGTCAGCTGAAAATCTCATTAAAGCGGAGCAGCAGGGCCAAGCATGCAGGGAGCACTGAGGGATGTCACCAGGAGGAGGCCACCCCTGGGCCAGCAGGAAACTCTGTGCATCGGTCACTGCAATAAAATTCTATTTTATTTCTTAGTAACCGTGGCAGTCACAAAATATTTGGGTTTATGTGGCAGAATCTCACAGTGGAGGGTGGCCTTAAACTGGGGCTGTGCTGAAAGAGAGGCTTGGCAGGGTATGTGTCTGCTCCAAGCTCTACTCCAGAGCTCAGGATCACACACAGGTTGCCTTTGTAGGCTGAATACTCGTACAGGGCTGATTTCAAGTGCAGTATCTGGGGCTCCAGAGCCTTCCAGCTGAGCCTGGCTCTCAGGAGCCTCTTGTAAGCACACAGCAGATCCAGGCTCAGGCTGCTGGATCTTGCCTGTTGCAGGAGCTGTGCAAGACCCACCTCATGGGCTATGGGACACAGGGCTGGGCAAATCCAAAGCTCCCCTGTGCCTTCCCAGTTCTCAACCCAGTCCAGTTCCAAGTACAAGATTTATTTTCTCTGCTTTGGGCCCTCTTGCTGGCCTGGCAGATCTGCCCCCCCAACAGTCATGATGTTATTCTTCCTTGTCCATCTGAATATTTCCGTAGTGATTTCTAGCACCTGAAATGAAAAGAGATGTTTTGGGTTTTTTTTTCCTTTCAGTGTCTTCAGGGGTGCTTCCAAAATTCAGCACAAGTAGACCTGGGGTGAGACACAGAGGTGGGAGCGATGCTGGGGCAGCTGCTTTCCTTACCAGTCCTGAGGAACCTCCTCGATGAAAACAATTCAATCAAAATGAGTCTGAGGCATCCAGAGGGATCCTGGGTGGGCCAAAGCTCTTTTGCAGGAAGAAGAGGAAAGCCGTACGCCTTCCTGATGAACTTGCTGGGATCTGTGTGGCAGTTGCCTCCCTCTGAGATCTTCTAGTGAATTTTTCCATGGCAGGGATAATCCAACCTAATCACTTCCATTTGACCCAGTTTAATCACTACCTTCCTGAAATGGAGTTAATGGGTATTTAATGCTAAACAGCAGGTGAGGAGGATGGTTCATAGGAGATCTTGGACAATCACTCTACAGTTCCTAACAACACTACATTTCTTTTCATTTCATTCTTCACCCAGAGTTGGGAACTTCTGAGGCCTAAACCACAATACATCTCGAGCTCATTAAGCTAAAAATACTGACTTGCCAATGACAGAATGAATCCTCCACAGGAAAACTAATCTGTCATTTCCCTTCCCACAGGAACACACACAAGTGGTTAAATATCTAAAGATTTTGTACAGCCTCTCTGCCTGTGGCATTGTACTCTGAGATCTTGATTCAGGAACTGTAGGCATATATTTCCGTTCTTTCCTGGCATATTATTCCATGTCTGTCATCCTGCAACATCACTAATTTTGATTTTGCTTTGCAAGTATGACAGCATTCATAAATAGAGTCTCTGCTTTTGAGATGGTTTTGGTTTTAGTCTTTCAGAGTTATGTCAGGGAGCAGCAGGAGTGGGGTGCTCCCATTGGCAGGGTAAGCTGGGAGCCCCAGGTAGCCCCAGGACAGGCAGTGCCCTCATTGCTACGGTGCAGGTTAAGGCTTGGTGCTCCCAGGCCAGAGGATGCTGGGATGGGGGTCCCAGACTGGGCTCCTCAGGGCCCTGGTGGCCCCCCAGCAGGACAGCATTACTGTCCCAATTAAACCCAAAGACTGCTTGTAGGTGTAGACTACTCTATGTTCTCATCAATTCACTTCTGTTGTGTTGTCTTGAAATATCCTGTAAGGGAATAGAGAGTAATGTTGATGGTCTACATAGCAGGCCATTTGAACTGGGGTGGTCACAGCCACCTCCTGCTCCTCCTTCCCTGCTCCTTCCTCCAAAAAGGTAATTCTGTGGATATTTCCTTGTACTCCTTTGAGTGACAGCGTTTGTAACCATGGCACTGTGGTGACACCTGCACTCCAGGTGTGTGAATTTGGCCAGCTGGATGTATATGGCACCCCACACTTGGTGATGAGAGCATGAGGGGGAATGTGCAGTACTGAGCTCACTGCACTTCACCCGCACTACTTCTTGACTTGGGACAGAGTTTCTTGCTGCAGCAAAACCACTGATTCTTAGCCACTTTATACATTTGTCACCTAACTAGACCAGAAGTTGTTTTGCTCCCTTCCCTGCTACCCGCTGGCACCCCTTTTTTAGCCTGTGGATTTTCTTTTCCCTCTCATTACTGCTTATTTTTTGTTTAGTTTTTTGTTTGTCTAGGTTTTAAACATGGATCTTTGAAATAGTGAAGATAATGTCTTCACTTCCTGGGAAAATCTCACATCCCATGGTTGAGGCCCCAGTGGACTTACACAGCAACCATCTCAATTGACTGTGATCTCATCTCTCACTGATGACACCTTCACCCTCTCTGCCTTCAACACCAAGCTCACCTGCTGTTCTTCCACTGAGAAAAGGACCTTGGGATCACCTGTGGGTAGAGTGCGTTGGCTCTGTTCAACCACGTCATCAGTATCAGCAGTGAGTGGGATTCAGTGTTCACACATATATCCTACCAGGGGCACTTCTCCTATGCCCCATCCAGAGGCAGGAATCACAGAAGAGCTGGCAGTTCTTCCTATTGAGTGTACTTCCTCGCTTCCTGCTGCTGAAAACTTATTCATTCATGGCAATGTGGTGGTTTAAGGCAGAAGCTCAAATACCAGATATTTATCTTAACCACCCTAAGACCTCTTGTGTAACACTCCTCCTGTCTTCCCCCAAACCAGTGAGACTGAAGATCAAGGATTCAGAGGCAGCTCCAGCACTTGTGCTGGCTGTGCATTCTTGCCAGGGGCCCATTGCCAAGGAATGGGAAACAATGGAGTTGCAGGGCTGGGCTCTGATAGATGTTGATCCCGAAAAACGGCTATTTAATAAACAAACAAACAAGACATTACATCCCCACAAGCCTTGTTAGCAGGGAAGTGGGTTGCCTGGGGAGCCTCAGTGCCATCTAGCATGTGCAGTTGGTCTATATTTAGTGCTTTGAAACTTCCCAGATAAGAATTCTTTGAACATGAACAGAAACCTTTGACCACCGTGAAATACACAGTGAGGTTACATGTCCCCGCTTCCTCCCTGTTACCGCAGTACAGCCTCTCATACTTTGTGTTTGAATCATCAGGTTCCCAGTGCTAACACCCAGTCTCCAGCAGTGTTACTACACGGTAGGGAGACAGAACACGTGTTGGTTAAAGCCTGACAAAGCAACACTTGGATTTAGGTCAGGCACAGCAAACAGGAGTTACTTGTACGCTGTACCTGGCGCCCATTCAAACACAGAGCCCGATGAATTCGCGCTAGCCCAGACATGCAAATGGTATCTGCCTTTTCCCTTTCCGCAGACATTTCTTCTCAGACAGTACCTTCAGCTCCTCGTTTCTGTGCCCCCACAATTCCGGGCTGACACAAGGCATGTTTGCACCATCATTATACACGTGTCCCTCCCTTCTCAGTGCATCCACAGCAACGCTGCCCCTGACCTGCCCGTTCACCATCTGACTCCGCTACAGCTGTGGCACACAGCAGGCAGCAGACAGTGCTCAAACTGCAGCTGCACTGTCCAGATTGTCCAGCTGGGCCTCCTGCATAACCCTGACCAGGAAACCATCTGCTGGACCTCACACCTTCTGATGGACTGTCAGGACTCACAGGGCATTCATTTGATGATGGTGAATTCACCTTTCACGCTCATGGTCTTTTAGACTTCATCTCTCACCCTGCTGTTCCTTTATCCCTTCCCATTTTCCCCTGGCTGCAGTTGCTTCCTGGCGGTAGAAGCAGACTTTAGTTTCTGTTCCAGAGTTGGCAGAGGCTTTTAACTCTGCATTTAAGTCTGGATTTGCAGAGGCTTCAGTTTGTAATGCCTTAACTCCTTGTTCGCTGATTGTTGGAGTTGAATTTCTTCCTTTCTTGTCTTCTGGCCCAACTCAAGGCCCCTTAGTGCAGCTGACTCTGGATTAATGAAGTTATGGACAAATGTTATCAATTTTTTGATTAATGTAAGTATTATTATTTCATAATGCATGATTACACATTTATAGGGATTATATTTACTTATATTTTATATTCAAAATAGAAAAGTACAAATATCACAATTAAAATATAGATGAATTTAGCCATAAAGTATTTCTGAGCTTTGCCAACTCCTGATGGAAAAGAGATTAAATCAGACTAAGAATGTAGTAACCTCACCTACAACTTTAAGATTGACTTGGTGGTAGGAGATTACATACACACCAGGGATCACTTGGGATTAGGTAGCATCTTGAGTATACTGTCAGGCTGTACGAGAAACCAATTTAGCACAGCTCTATTTGTTCTTCAGCTTGTACTCAAATATACTTGTATACGCCTCAATCTTGAAATTATTTTAAATGCTTCTATTAAAAACATATGCGAGCTGGGCACAGTCAACCACAGAATGACTTCTTTGAGGCACGTCCTAAGCTCTGGGATTCCTGAGCAGCTTTCAGGCTGTTCTGGAGGGAAACACACAGCTCCTCTCCACAGCACATGCCCCCCTCGGCTTCTGCACCTGCGTGTCGGTCTGGAAGGCCAAGGTCGTAGGATGCAATAACTCTGGTCTTCCCAATTTTCTCTGCTCAGTGCTTTAGAACAGTGAACTAGTGTGGTTTCTCTTCACATTGCTAATTTATGTTGGTTCTCACATGCTTGGGCATTCCCTTAGTAGAAGCCAGAGTAACTTCCCAGCCCTGGTATTTTCAGTGCATGTCTGGAATTTTGGAATGGGGTGGTGAATTTGGACCCTAATATGCTGCAGTTGTTGATTTGCTTCTTGCCTGTTCTACTTCGGTTGTGTATTTGTATAAAAATTAAGAGTCCTGGTGGGTATTTTTAGTGCAGGATCCAGGGGGTTTGGCTTTTTCTTAAGTGTTTAGATGGGGACCTCTGAGTTCTCTGTTATCCAGAGCATTGTCTGTACAGTTGCCATACATTAAAGGAGCTGGAATAAAATCGGTACAATAACCAGTTTCACCCAATTGAGGTTGTTGAGCAGGATCCAGAAGATCTGTACCCACAGAAGGCAAACACAGTATTTGAACAGAAACAAAGCCAGTGATTTATTTCATTATTTACCACATGCTGCCATGGTGCTCAGTACTGTATAAACATTCCCTGCCCCAGGTTATTAATACTACCAGGCACGGGCAGGTTCAAGAATCAAAACACCTTACATGAAATATTTCCAGAACGAAAGCTGTGAGGACAAGTTAAAAGGACAAAGTTATCCGTAGAGGAATCCTGTTAATGAAGTCTCAGACTTCAAAAATAGCTAAGTGTTCCAATAAGAAGAAGTTCACATTTGAGGACCTAACTCTCCACCCATCCCATATAACCACCCCTCACTGACTATTGCTGAAACACATTTCTGCCCTGTGGAGTGTGTGACTGATGCCAGTCTGGCCCTGTTATTGTATCATAAGGAACAGTCACCACTCCAACAAATACGGAGAACTAGTTGGAGATCAGATTTTGGGGGTTATACTACATAGTGATCCCATATTTAGGGAGAACAAGGTGGTTTTGGTCTTTAGACCGCACAGCTCTGGAAATGCTGGAGAGTCACTGCAGGGCCCCCAGCATGTGTTGTCAGTGGAGAGTAAAAGGGAAAATGTTCTGGAAGAAAGAAAGGTCACATTTTTTACCTCTTACAGAAGGACTAAAAGATGCAAGCTATTTGGAGGCACCTGGCAGAAGAAAAAAAGAAAGAGTGTTTTACTTAGATATAACTTAAACACACTGGAAATCCTTGAGAAAGGCTGGGAAAATTGTACTTAAACACATCAGGTTGAAATGACCCCAAAGGTGTACAATTCCTTGACAAAAACATCAATGATTTTTTTTTAAAATTGTGTATGGGTGCTTTAGGTCAGTGAAGATTACATCTTATGTAAGGCCACTTAAAAGACAGAGCTCTTCACAAGAATTACAAATTCTTCTGGGCCCATGAAAATCATCCTGGTTTTAATTACAACATTAAAGACAAATCCACAAAGTTGTAAGTTCTGCTGGCATGGCAAGCAATCATTATAAATCTGGACAAGGGATCACACAGAAATTGGAAATAAGGGCTGTGAGAGATTTCAGTACTAGCTATTTTCGTCTTTAGAAATGTTTTTCATTTGAAAAAGTCATCGGCACTTGTGCTCAGCCAAAACTTGCTTATAAGACTAACCAGGATTTCTTAACATAAACTGTCCTTAAAAGGATATTGTCAACTCCCAACTAGTCAGTTTTTGAGAAGAATTTTAAAGATGCTTCAGTACATGAATCCCTGGGGTGATGCCTGTCCTTTTGTCACAGTACTTCACCTTTTTTCCCCAGTTCTTTCTCTTGCCCTTTTGCAGCATCAAAGGCACCACACAAGTTCAGGGAACCAGAAAACAGGAAGGTTAAAGTGAGAGCCTGGAAAGCGTTGTCAAATGCTGAAAACAAGCCAGGGAGCTAAACCAAGAACTGATTTAGCCAAGAACTTTTATTAATTTTCAGTTCAAGGAATTGTTTGGAAAAGAGGGAAAAATATCAGGTAATGATGCTCCTGCAATTTAGAGTTTAATTACAGCCAATACTGCAATAAGGAGAGGAAAGATGGACAAAATGAAAATTCTCTTCTGATGTTAAGATGACTTTAAAAAATATTTTTAAAAAGACAAAAATTCAGACAAAGCAAGAGTTCAGCATGTTGTAGAACAGATATACAATATAGTTCCTGTATCCTGGCACTTTAAACCAGGAGTTTGTTACAAATATCATGATCCCATGCCATGAGTTGCTGGAGGTGATTGTTACAGTGACTTCAGTGGGTACTGAGGGCTAAACTGGGAGAGGAGTCCCTCAGATCATCAGACAAGAGTTGTACAAGTCTGTAATGTGTTATATTATATTACATATGTGTCAGCAGCCCTACCCTGACAGTGGGATTTGTGCAGCTGGGTCCTTCCTCTTGCAAGGACCCTCAATGACAGCAAAACAAATCTTTCAGTAAGGCTGTCAGGATTCAAACACTACTGCCCCTCTGAAACGAACTGGAACCCTACTGGGACCTTCGTTTGGCCTTTTCTTACCTTCTGCATTTGCTTGAGAAGGGCTGCAAGGACAGCCCCAAGAAACAGCCACAGCAAGCCTTGCCCAGTCCAACGCCAGCTTTACTCCAGATGAAGAGGTTTGGAGCTGGTGATCCAGATCAGCCACGCAAGATGAATCCCATGCATAAACAGCAGCACGCATGTGAGCCTCTCATTACAGGCTCTTCCCATGTAACTTCAGCTCTCTAACATGGAATGACGAGTAGGCAAAAGCACCTTTGGAGGTGGCGCATCTCCTGTTGACTCAGCAGGATGAGTAAACTCCTCACTGGTGCCTACAGCCAGGCTGGCCATGTTCCCCCTCCCACTGTGCCAATCCCTCCCTAGGCAGTTTTCCACATGCAGCAGGCAACTCACATGCTACATATACATCACTCGTGGTGTCTGCTGGTATCTCAGAGACAATTATAGTGACTTAGAAATGGCAGAGTTTCTTAAAGAGGCAGCCAAAGTTAACCCTTCTCCTTTGCTTCTTCTTCTTTCCATGTCTTCTCAGCTGCTCTCGTTGTTGTCTAGCATTTGGCAATGCTGTAAAAGTTGTTATGGCAGAGTGTTTCAGAAATTAAGATAACCTTCTACTGTGTTTTAGAGTGGCTCCATTCATGAAGACCAGAACTTTCTATCCGGCAACAGCAAAGAGTTCATATCCCTGAGATATTCTACTATTACACAGCTGTAAAAAAGAAGCCAAAGCAAACCTGAAAGTATTGAGCCTGGAAAACATACTGCAGCTTTAGTGACACACTGGGCTTTTGTTTAGGTTTCTTTATTATGATGAGTCATAGTATGTAAACTTCTCATGCAGTGACCGAAGTCATGAGTCTGCTTTATATTAGCTTTGGAAATAGCAGCAATGCCTTTGAGAAAGGACTTCAGAAGTCCTGAAAGCCAAGGTACCCTCAGAGGCGCTGTGCTGCTTTTTCACCCTTTGGCTAGAAAACAGAGGGGTACATTCTCCAGACGAGCCCTCTCGACATTAGGCCTTCCTTTTAAGACCCTGGCACTGGGAATGCTGTCAGCAACAAAAGGATGTCTTCTGTGTCTGTCTGGCCTGCCTTGAGCAGAAGTGAGCCATGCACAGGTGAAACCAGCAGAGCTCTTTTAGTGCTGGTAGTTCCACTGCTACTTCTATTACTGGAGCTGTTCCAATCAGAAACCCCTTCAGCAGGGTTACGGTGAATGGAGTCCGAAACCAGCTCCCCACTCCTCACCTTTCAGCTGGGTGCTACATAAGACTTAAGCTAAGCAGATGGGTTTCCACTGCTGTCATTCCCCAGGTGAGTGTCCTACAGTGCACCTCTGCAGTCCTGTTCATGGAGAGGAGGGGTGGAAAGGGAGGCAGGAGATTCCCCTGGTTCCGTAAGTGCAATGCCCATCCTTGCAGGTATAAAAGGGCAGCGGTGCAGTCATCTGTATAAATGTTCTTCAGAGGGGTTATGTATAAACTGCCTGATGGCAAGGGTATCAAATGAAGGTCGAGCATCAGAGACCTTTAGGCTATTACGAAATATGACTCATGGATTAGTTAACTGCCTGTCAGATTTTCCATTATGAAACTTTAACCACAGCCCATATCTGCACAGCACCAACACCTGTACAAGTACAAACAAGTGGTTATGTATGCATTTGCACTGAAGTGGGTCAGGAGATGTGCTATGGTATCGAGAGAAGCTTTCTCCTTAGTTACAAACTATTAACTAAGGAATAAAAATGAGGGGAGGGGAAGAAGATGCTATGAGAGTAAAAAAAACTATTTTGAAGTACCTATTTGCCAAAGATTCTGCAAGATAAATCTTTACAGTTCAACTATATCAGATGAATCAACCTAAAAGCTCCCCTCTACAGAATACCATTATTTCAGCCATTATGAATATCAGTGCTTCCTAATCCAAGCATTTGCTTTTCCAACTCCACATGAAGGCATGAGCAGAAGTGAAAAAGCAACTATTCTTGTTCTGGAAAATGATTGTTTGGATACTAAACTAAAAAAGAAGGATTTAAAAAAAAATATTTCTGAAAATCAGTAAGAGGTAGCCATTTATTGGAAGACCCTCATATCTCTCTCATCAGCCATGATACCTGGCTGCTTTGGGGTGGCTGTAAATTCAAAAAGGCAGAAGATGTGCTCTGAAGGTTCCCCACAGGAAGTGGGGCTTTTTGACCTGTGTGTCACCACTTTGATGGACTCCACAGGTGAGATTCAGCTCACCTAATTTTAGATGTCTGCAGTGTCTATCTCTACATCTGAGCCTGTTGCCCCATAGCCAATTTAAAGGTATGTCTTATCTGATCTGTTTTAAATTCCTACCTTGGGATGAGATGATTCATGACCTCGGAGTGCCTTTTTCTCCACTGCAGCTGAAAGAGGGGCCCGACATGACTTGGCTGGAGATCCTTCCATGTGTCCATCTACAGCTGATTAGATGAACCTGCCTGAATGCTCTGCCCCCACAAGGCTGGTAATTCAAGTGAAATGAGTTGGTTAACACTGTTTCTTGCTATTGCAATGTTTTGTCCATATCACAAAACCACCACCACATCTGGCACAAGTGAATCCTTGGAGGCTGCCTAGAGGCTACTGATTAAGGAGGAAACCTGAACCACTTAGATTATTTCATCACCACATTGTCTTCTTGCCTCTAGAAATGTTCCAGATCACAACTTAGGTATGGAGTTCTCACTCCTCCTACCACTGTGGTGTCTAATCTGTGAAGACAGAAGTCTCCATTACCATGCCCTGTCAGTCCAGCTCTGTTCATGAACACCATATTCATTTAAATGTTAAACTGCTGCTCCACGAGAAGTTCAGAAGATATAAACTGTAAGGCACAATGAAAAACAATTCAGTCTCAAAAAGTGAAGTCGGAGGAGGGGCAGAATAGCAGCACACAAATATATAAAAAGCAACTGCAAAGAGGAAGGAAATAAACTACTTTTCCTGTTTACTACTAATAGGCCAGAAGTGATGAGTATAGAGAGACTTAAGTTACTTCACAGTGAGGTGACATACAACGAGCCATGCAGCCTCATCTTGGAGCTGAAAAGCAGCATTGTGCCATCTTTTAGACAAGGGGGAAGTCACCAGAAGCTGCTGTCTCACAGAAAGGCAGCAGCAGCTCCTGCTTCCCTGCAGGCACTGAGCTGCCTGCCTCGGAAGGGGGTGGGAAGGTTTCAGCTCCACCATGTCCGTGGGTGTCTGAAAGGAGCCAGGAGCCCTTGGCTCACTAAGCAGCTTTTCAGTCCCAGCATGAAGCAGGGGTTCCTGCCTCACAGCTGAGGAGCAGTGGCTGTGCTGACATGACAGCATCCTGGGGCCCTGTCCCTTAGGAGAAGGCAATTGCTGCCAGGGTTGGGATCCCTCCCCCAGTTTGGGCATGGAGTTGGTGTTCTGGACATCCAGCCAGATGAGCACCCATCCAGAGTGGATGGATTTAGTTAGTCTTAAGGCAGTGTGGTGGACTAGATGTCTAAAACCCCCTTTACCTTTAATGATTTAAGTGGAAAGGTTGCAATGTGCACACTGAAGCCTGAGCTAAGCCTCTTACAATGGCGTGGGCCAGAGCTCCAGCTGTGTGACCTCCACTGCTGACCAAAACCAGCAAGAGGGACAGGGTGGCCTTTGATAAACACTTCCAGAAAAAAGGACTATTTTCTCCTGATGTTAAATTTTTTATGATTCTTTCTCTGCTGCCACCACAAGAGATATGACTGAAGGATTATGCAGCTGGGTGTTGCTATTTACTACTCCAACATGGTATAAGCAATGTAGAAGACATATAGGAGGGGAAGGGGTGAGGGGGGAAGGGGAAGAAAGTGATTTCATTTAAAATAAAAACTCAAACAATACAAGTTCTACTCAGCCACATTCAGTCTCACACTCACAAGTGCAGCCACCAGGCATCAGGTCAGCATGTTCAAGCCATCCATCCAAAATCCAGCAATATGAAGACTGTGCCCAGGATCTGTGTGATGCCATAGGGAACACAAGGGATGCCAACTATCAAGTCCTTCTTATGTCTCCTGGGATATTTGTGACTATGCATAGGGTTTGGACATCTTTTTGTACCTTTTTTTGAATTTTTTGGAACAGCATCTGCATCCTGTCCCAACTCTGACAATCATGAGGACTAATCACTTTGTCCCCAGTTCTGAGTGTCTTGAGGGACAGCAGGGAGATGCCCTGTGGTCTTGGTGACCTGCTAACCTGGTGTCACTAACTCAGGCCATTCAGAGAGTACTTTCTGCTCTGAGTGCTCCAGCTAGTGCCTCCACATCCAGACCTTCCCTCTCCTCTGCTCACAACTGTACGAGCCTTTGTATTTCAAGTTTCTACACCTTCCATTCCCTTGCTGGAGATCCCTCACTTGCCAAGGGACAGACCTAATCAACACTCTGCAGCAACAGAGAGAATGGAAAGATGGGCCGTCCTCTCCCTTTTTCTTGAAGACCAGAATTGGTTTTGGTTCATGATTTAGGTCTTTTAGTTCCTGGCAAGGCACAGCAAGGATTGCTGGCAGCAAGGGCAGCAGATTCCTTAGGGCTGGGGACTGGGACTACAGGGAATTCCCAGGGCATCAGAGCAGGGTCTGGCAGCCCAGGCCATTCTCATTCCCCATCCAGGTGCAGCTGGGTGCAGCCTCAGGCACTGGGCACCTCCCCGGCTTGGGGACAGTCATGGCTGGGACAGGTCGTGGGCCCATGGCCCGGCAGGGCAGGGCTGTGGGGAGCTGGAGACCAGCACTGCTGTGGAGCTGGGGGTGTCCTCAGGACTCTGACAGTCCCACAGACCTTCCTGAGCTGCCATCACACTCTCTGGTCAGTGACCCTCTAGAGGATTTTCAAAGAAGACTGTAATACTACATTTATGTTACATAAGATGAAAGTTACATTTGGTATTTGGAAATAGTAATTAGAAAAGGTTTACAGAAACCAAAATGAGAAACATTAGTGCCTTCTTCAAAGTATAATACTAATGCTGATTAATACAGGAGCCATCTTGACTAGGTGGCCTGTTTTGATTTTGGCAATTACTAGCTTACCAGTTCAAACCAGTTCACAATGAGAATTCACAGCATCCAAGATTTACTGATGTGCCTCTTCTCTTTCTTCTTGCTGCTATAGGTCTTTCTTCTTTCGTCTTCACCTTCTGTTCCTTGGAGCTTGCCTACAAGAGAAAGGCACACTCATAAAATCTGCTTGTAAACGAATAGTTAACTCCAGGCATTCATTCGAAGAGGGGCAGTAGATGCATACTCATGACTTCTTCCTACTGAACATCATCATATTACAATTTTTTGGCAAAGGACTCAATTTTTAATACCTGTAGGAATAGAGTGGGAGCCAGTCCCCTCTGCTGCCCTGTGAGTGCTGTGGACTGGGATGCCCGGGCAGGAAAAAGGCTGCAGTGGGCAACAGCTGCTTCACAGCCCGTGTCAGAACACAGTGACAGCAGCGGCTGCTGCTTTGATGGGACCAGCTGACTGGTGCTGTGCTACCTCTACCCAGTGGATTGAGGCTCCTGCTGAGGTCAAGACCATGCCCCCAGCTTTTCTTCCCATTTGGAGGACACAAGCAGCAGAAGAAGCTCCTGGACTCTCTTTGTTCTGGTGTAGGGAAATTTACGGCTTTGCAAGTTCTTCCTGTTCCTAATTGACCTGATCTAACCTGAAATAAGCCATTTGTATTCCTGCAAAGGAATATCAGGGAGTCCACATGGCCTTTTGCCCAGGTTTAACATAATTTCTTTAAAGCAAACTGGAAATTAATAGTAGTGCAACTTTCCTGTGCAGGCAAGCCCTTAATCTAATTGGAACATGGAAAATAGCATTTGTGAAGACAAAGCAGTGCATAAACTTGGGGAGTGAGAGAGGGAGGCAATGTAATTTGGAGTCCAGTGGGGACAATGGAGAGATCCCAATGCATAGAGATAAAAGTGATTAAGATTTTAAAAATCCATGCTAACAAGGAATCTAGGGAAATGAAAAATAGAGCCCAACTCAGAAATTTTCGATGTTCATAGAACTGCCATGTTCTTTCCATTCATTCTTCCAGTCGGGACAACCACTGGAATTTGTCATTTTAGTCAAAAAAATACCCTCCCTTCCACCCTCCTACAACTCTGAGCCACAGAAAAGGTCCAGCATGGTTCTGACACTGCACAAGCTGGAGCAGTCAGTTAGTGCTGCCTCTCAGTAACAGTATCTAATACTTCCAAATCTCTCTCTCTCACGTAATAAGGAGCAACGCTGGGCATTCCCCAGATAGCTAAGGCCATCCACTTAACCTGAGCACTCCTGGCAGCTGCACCGTGTTGCACAACCACCATCTGCAAAGGTCAAAGCTTGCCAGGTGCTCACACCTGCCAGCAGAAGTCAAACCCCTGAACACAGGAGGGGAGAGAGCTGGCAAGGCCCTTCCTTGAAAACCCAGGATGTATCTGTTCCATCTCTCACACGTGGCCAGGGAAAATCCTCCACAGCCAAGAGAGGTGCACAGCAGGCAGAGGGACTTGCTAGCAAAAAAGGGACATTTAGCTGGGACATGGGGTGGAGGCTGGGAGTGAGGGTCTGGATATCCCATCAGGCTCTGGAGGAGTGACTTCTTGGGGGTCAGGGAGGAGGGAGGGGAAGGAAACCTCTCCTGCTGCAGTTCTACACTCCTCTGGGCCCAGGGAAGCAAGGCAGCCCCAGCAGGCAGGCAGGCCAGTCCTTTTTTGGGGCCAAGCATGTAACACAGCAGGCTCACAGCAAGCAGCATGGATGTATCTTTGCTGCTCTGTTCGCTCTTACCTCGAAAGGGGACTGTGTTTATCTTGTCTCCCATTCCTTTGCCTCTATTCTGCTGCCATTTCAGCGATAGCCTTGGGTGGCACTCCTGTGTCCTGACTCCAGCTCAAGAAGTCTCTCCTGTGTGAAATTCATGGACTCATTCTTCCTCTGTCATGTAACAAGAAGAAATAAGGACAAGACTATGCTTGTGCTTCTTCAGTTCCCACAGAAACCTGTGACTACTTGATCTTGTCACTAAACCATTACAGAAAATAAAAATAGGACTTCATTTAAAAAAAAAGAGAGACAGAGAAGCTGCTTCAGATAAGGACTATTTATTATATGTTTGAAATGCCCAAATCCTCTCTGTGTATCCCTGTTCTAGAGCCACAGCTTATAAAACTTTCTGTCTCCTTTCTCACAGTCTCTGCTGTCTGTAAACAGCCTTTAGTGGTTTTTCAGGACAAGATGTGAATGTCTTTGAAGCTTTAGAACATGCTCCAGGCATCTTTTCAGAGATTCATCACGAATCTGCTCTTCATCAAGCCCTCTCCAATCAATTGTGTACATTCTATCTTCCAGTCTGTGAATGTGGAGAGACAGGGCAAGGGGAGCCAGCAATGCTTGGGTGGCAATACAGTAGCCAAAGAACAGAGTAGCTCTTAATCAGATTGCCTTTTAATTCTTCAGGTGAGTTAAAGGCATTATGTCCTCTCTGAGACTTAGGATAAAGGTGTACTCAGCAAAGGCAATGACAGAAAGAAGTGTTGCAGCATAGTGAAAAATCTGGTAAATAGTCTATCAAATGCTGTCCAGGAACAGTTTAATAATAATGTTTTTATTAGTATAACTTCCTTTATTACTTAGATATTGTATCAAAACAGAGTCGAAAGGACAAAAACAAATAAAAAAACCCTGTGTGCATTTTGGCTAAAACACCTAATGTAATTCTACAGGCAACAGAAAACTCTGCCCAGATTTTCCTCAGATTCCCCACCGAGTTCCATGGCTTGTGTAATGAGCACCCAGTGCATTCCTTCCCCGAGAAAATGTGGGTGCACATCCTGTGCTCTCATCCTGTTCTGCCCCTGCCTACCCAGAGGAGGCGGCTGCGGCTCCACACAGGCTCCTTCAGCAGCAGCTCCAGGCTCCTGTTCCCCCTGCCTGGGGCTGGTTACCCCTCTCACGTTGGACTGGCAGAGGCACTTGTGATGCCTCCCTGCCAGACTGATCCTCTCCACACTAGTTTATGAGTCTGAAATGAGCTGGGCATGCAGAGCCAGATGGGGAGTACATCAGCTGGCAATGCCAGTGTGAGAAATCCCCGGCTAACCCTGAGTTAGAGCACACGTATGGGGGGAAATATTCACTAAATTGACAAAATTGATTGACCACAACCCAATATCCCACACACATATACCACGGCAGGGAGTTGATGTAGGCAGGTTTTTTTCTACCCCTACAGAGTTATTTTAAACTCGGGTCAGTTCCTTCATTGACCTCACGGACTGGCATCACTAACAGCTGTACTGGGACAGAAGAGGGGACACCTGGGGGACACGAACAAATGGCAAGTGCTGGGAACTGCCCACACCAGTCCTGCTGCCGACAGAAATGTCTGAACAGAGACAGCTTCCCAGATGTAAGGTACCTGGCAAGGCCGTCCAACGCAACAAAACTAGTTTTGTTTTGAAGTTAGAGGGAAGGTGCCAGCTTTAACAATGCTTTTCCATTTTATTCTGCCGTGTGATTTCTTACATAGATTATCTTAAAACTTACCCGAAGAGTTTTGTAGCCACCATGGTAGGGAAATGCACTTTCTAGTGAAGGCTTCATCAGCATGACCATCAATGGTTGCATGTGGTTCTTCTTTTCATATTATTCCTCCAAATCAGTAAAATCGTACCTTTTGACTCCTAAAACTGTCCACAGAACTTTGGGAACTGATCAGATGGAATACGTAAAAATTATGCTGTTAAAGACAGCATAATCTCACCAGTGTTACTGAGAGATATACACTGTTGACTAAAGACTCTTTCCAAGTCCTCTGCTAACTTGTGGCTGGACAAGATTGAATTTATAATTTTATTGCCCTGCTTACAATATGAAAGGCTCACACAAATATTGTATCGTACTCATAAGCAGCTCTGTAGAACAAGAAACAAGTTCTCAGCACTGCAACCTGAGAATTACATCCATGGTAGCATTTATTTGGTATCACACTCTGGATTTCAGGGCCTGAGTTGCTTTACTATTAGTAAAATATCTCCTTTCCTTAGAAGTGAGCCCACAGTTCTGTAAGATGAGAAATCTGCTTGCTAAGATGGTTAGTTCTGTGTGACCTGTTGATAGTTTCAAAACAGATAAGGAAGCTCACGTACACAAGGTCAGTGTCTATCAGTGTTGGATAAAAATATTCTAAAAGGCACATACAACCTCGTAAACAGTGTTGACTTCACAGCCCACACGGGTTTGGTGGCAGCTGGTGATATTGTTTTCCTAATGCAACCTCCTCTACGCCCAGAAAGCTGTATTTCTGGCTATTTGGGGGTTAACAGTGTAGCCTTTCAGAAGGACTACCACAGGAGGCTCTGCAGGTGAAGGAACAGCAAATTTGGGAATCCTGCTAGGATCTGAGTGTCCAAGTACCTGGCAGTGTCAGGTTTTAAGCAGTTTTGGTTGAGCCCATCAGTAAAAACTTGCTGAGTTTAACAGACAGCAAGCAGGGTTTGTGAGGACTCTGGTGTTGGTTTCATGCTTGACTCAGGTACTCAGGAGCTTCTCAGTTTCCTCCAGGGAATTGTGTCTGACTCAGCTGTGGGAGAATAAAAGTGAAACTGAGAATACATAGTCCTGCCTAGTACAGATGGCAACTTAATAACAGAGGGAAAATGGATTTCCCCAAGAACTGACTTTCCTGAATGCAAGATCAGTGTTTAAATCACTATGATACTTCTAAAACTTGCACAGCAAAGAATGAATTAAAGTAATTTTCTAGGGCATATGAATTATCTCAAACAACGCCCTTGTTTACAAAAGCACTGCAGATATTGCAGGGATGTAAACATTGCAGAATTGTTTAGAAATCAGAATTGTCTGCAAAGCTGTAAGAAGAAAAGGAATTACAAGATTTCTTTGAAACTTGCTTTCAAAAAAAACCCCACAAAATTTGGGCCTACATCCAGTAACAGCTTTTTAAAAGAATACAGGAACTTTGCAGGAGCATTGTGGAAGAGTGAAGCAGAGGACTGGGAAATGTTTTGTTTAAGGCCAGCCCCTGTCCTGTACCGAACTGACAGGTTTGTCTGTGAGAAGGTGTTTTGCTCATTTAAGGATTTGTTTGTGGATGTTTATACCTCGCAGGGCTTAATTTCTGGAATGGGAGGACTTTGGTTCTAGCACTCCAACTTTTACCAGCAGGAAAACCTAAGTGGAGATTAGCTTTATGTGTGAGTACTGTGGAAAAGTTTTGTCTTGCTTTTGAATCCCACGATGAATCCAGCCATCCTTCTCTAGTATGAATCTTTCTTACGCTTTCTTGTTGGAGGAGGGAAATGGAGGAATAATTGCTGCCTGTGGATCAAGGACAACCAAACCCCATGTCCTTTTCCTTGGGTACCTCACCATGTCCTGACCCTCTGAACGTATTTTTTAGGACTTTTACTGACCCAAATTCCAGGAAGTGGCTCCAGTGTTTTCTGTGTCAGCAGGCTGTGATGGAAAGGAATGGGGTTATCAATATACTTTTTTTTTTTTTTTAAAGACAGGTATTTTAATTCTTATTATTTGACTAATGTTTGCAGGCTAGGAGTCCAAGGTGGGGTATTTTAGGGATGTAAAGGGATGGTGAAACTGTCACCACAAGGAAAATGGGACGGGGGGGAACCTCTGGCATCTCCTTTGATTGGACGATTAAAGATTTTAGGGGGAAGAAGGTGCTGGATGTGTGCAATAACTTGTGTCGACCACCACCACGAGCGTGTCGGAGTGAGCAGCTCGCAGCGATGTGCCCCGGGGCTGCGGCCACCGGGAATCGTTTGAGCCCTGCAGACGCACAGGTTATGATATTCGCACCCACGCGGAGGGCAGGCGAGGGAGCCCGCTGTGTATAGTGGGGCCAGGGACCCCTCCTCCCCTCACCACCCCCAGCGCCGCCATTACGCGCTGCGCCACTGCCCGGGGGAGGGGAGCGACAAGATGGCGGCGCCCGCCCACGTGACCCGGGGCCCGCCTCCTTCTAGAGCCGTCCGGGCCGCGCGCGCGCGGAGCGCTCTCGCGAGAGCGGCGAACAAAAGGACAGCGCGGCGGAGCGACAGGGGGTGTCGTGATCTCGCGACAACTCGCGGCTGCTCTCCCACCACCACCACCCTTGAGAGAGCTGAATGAGAGGGAAACCTCGCGGTATCTCCGGGAGGCGCCGCGCGGGCCCTGGCGCACCGAAGTCTCGCGACAGCTCCGGGAGCGCCCTTCACCGTGCGCTGGGCTGCGCGGAGATCTCGCGAGAGCGCCGTGCGGGCGGAGGGAGGGAGAGGGGGCCGGGTCGGGGCGGTCGCGTGCGCGCTGAGGTCAGCGCGCGCGCAGCCCGGCGCGCGGGGGGCGGGGCCTATATAAAGGGCGGGCCCGCGGTGGGGGGGGCTCAGTCAGGGCAGCGATTCGTGGCGGAACCAGTGGTACCGGTGGCAGCGACATCCCGGCCCGGCGCATCCTAATTCTCGAGGCGGAGCGGGACGAGCCCGAGACCTATCTCTCGTTATGAGTCATGTGGCGGTGGAAAATGCCCTC
>VXAY01003244.1:170076-207289 GCA_013399855.1 Oxyruncus cristatus | reverse complement strand
GTTACTGGGAGAGGGCGCGCGGCGGAAGCTCCGCGGGCGGCGGTGGCGGGAGGGGGCGGTCGGGATTCCTCGCCCAGGGACTTCACTCCTCGATCTCCGGCGGCCGCGTCGCGAGTCCCCTCCGGTAACCCCACCTGGCCCCCCCCATCGCGGCCTGTTGTGGCGCACTCGGTCGTTGCGCAGTTCCCGCGGTGCCGAGGCCCCGCGCCGGGCCGGGTCCCCCCGCGGCGCTGTGGTGTCCCCGCGGCCCGAGGGGCGTTGCAGGGCGTTCGGGTCCCATCGGTGCCGCCCGTCCCGGCCCTGGCCCCGCGCGGGCCCCGCGGCCCCCACGCCGCGCTCGGACCCGCTTTGTGTGGGAGCGCCGGGAACAGCAGCGGCTCCCGGAGGCCGCGCTGGGAACTGCAGCGGGGGGGAGGAGGAGGAGGAGGAGGAGGAAGGGGCGGTCAATGGCCGCCATTGTGCGGGGCGGGGGAAGGGGGCACAGACATACACACACCCTCCCACACACATACACGGCGCTTTGTGTGATGCCGCTGCGCCGGGGTGGGGGGGCGGCGCTGGCGGCCGCCTTTGTTCGCGCTCCGGTGCCACCGGGCCGCGGTGACGCAGTTGGGCCTGGAGTCGCGTTTTTTTTCGCACCCGTTTATTTTTTTTTTTTATTTGTATTTTCTCTCTTCTCGTTCCTACGCTTCCCCTCCCCTCCCTTCTCCCCCCGCCCCGCTCCCCTCGCTGGGCGGGACCGATGGTTATCTAACCCCGCGGGGGCAGGAAGAGCCCCATCTGCCGCGGCCGGGCGGCCCTCGCCCTGCGCCGCTCCGGCGAAGTAGGTCATGGAGACGGTCCTTCCCTCCCTCTCTGCCGGCTCCCCCCGCTTCCCCCCCCGCCTCACACGTGACGGGCGCCGGCAGCAGGATTAGCTGCTCCCGCTGCGCCGGGAATCCAGCCCGCAGTGCCGCACTGAGATGGCGCCGGGGCTGCGCCAGCGCCGCCGGGACGGTGGTACCCGCGCACGATGGGGATCCAGCGCCGGCAGATTCACCCATCGCCTCTCTTGACTCTGGGGAGCCGCTTTTACCTTACAAAGAGCCTTTGTTTTCGTTTGCTCTTAAACATAGAATCATCCTTAACTCCCGCGTTGATGCTTCCATCAGCTGAAGAGATGAGGTTTTTTTTTTTTAAGCGTTGGCTTTAAAGAGGGTGTTAAAAGACCACCTGTGTGAGAGCTTTTAACAACCTGAATGTCTCTAATAGCAGCACATGCAGCTTTGGATTCATTCATGTTGGAGGATGCTTCTGTGCATCTTAAATAAAATTCAGTTATATGTAAACACGCCTTATTTTTCCCCAGATAAGTTCATAATCTTGCCATGCAGCTGTAATAAGCTGGTTCTTCAGCTTTACCAGTTCACTGCCTTCTAAAACAAGTCTGTACTGTGTTGAACTTAGAACTTCTGACACACCAGCATTCAAGACCTTTAGGAAGGCTTTACTGTGAGGCCAAAGGGCTTTGAAAAAAAAAAAAAAAGTAATAATAATAAAAAAACCAAAACACCCACAAAAACCAACCAAACAAAAGAAACCCCCACCAAAACACAAAAGTCGTATTTTCTAAAGTAATTCTAGGAAGACATCACTTCATGCTTTTTTTTTCAAACATAGAAACCACAATCTCTTAGTAATGTTAATGCAGGTAAAGAAATATGAATCTCTGCAAGTAAAGTGCCCGACTGAATTGGTATTATTTGGGCTCGAGTCTCTGTAGAAAAAAATATAGTCATTGATCTCAATCAGAATGTGTTTTGAGTGACCTGAAAAACTATTTAAAATGGCTGTTTAGCTGCATGGAGCGTGAAGCAGAAGTCTGTGGTGGTGATTTGGTAGGTGTGAGAACTCTTCTGGCCTTGCTGCCCTTTGTGTGTTCTTTGGTGGATATGAAGACATTCAAGATGATACAACAGCAGTACTAACTATCAGGAGAGGTAACTGGCACTGTGTAAACAAATTGCATTGCAGCTACAGTTTATCAGAACACTGATTCTTTTGATAAAATGCATCTGAGCATAAATTTGTCATATAACGTTTTCGTATTTGTTTTATTTCTTCTAGTTTTCTGGTCTAGACTTGAATTCCTCAGACTCTCAGAGTGAAGGAAGCTCTACAAGCAGTAAGTACATGCAAATTCTCAAGCTTACAATCACACAGTTTTAGAAATAAGGGGTTTGTAGCCTAAATTTACAGAGGCTGATGGGGGGAAGTTAAAGAGGTTGCCAGTTAAGCGTACATTGGAAATGCTGTGTATTTCAGATAGGACCACTTCATTTAGGATGATACAGCATGTGTACATTTCTGAAATACTTGAGAGAACTTAGTGTTCCAGTTTTGTCTCAGATTTTCAGTTGCCTCTAAACTGAGGCTGTGGATTGTAGTAGTAACATGGTGATCTGTCTACTCAAAACATCCAGGTGGAGCAGGAATGTTAACTTGGCTGATCTTGATTGATTGAGTAGAAACTGATGTTAAAAGCTTAAGTACTTTAAGGAGAGGGAGGGAGTCTTCCAGGAATTTACATTCAGCTTGTGCCTGGTACATTCTGATTCACTTTGCTTAGCAGACAGATGCTTCTGGATTTAAAAGAGGAATGCTATTCAGAGGCACTTAGGTGTGGCTTCTGGTTTGATCTGAACTGAACTGATGGGGATGGTGGAATTTAAGGGGAAGGACTGTGAGTGCCAGTTCTTGAATGTCACTGTGAAAATGTTCAGCTGTTCAACTATGTGGAACCAGATTAAACCTTAATGAGTTCTGGGAAGTTGGGCTTTGTAGACACCCATAAATATGTGTGACTTGGTCAGAGAAATAGCAAGACATCTGTGCCTTAAAAGCAGCTGCTTAAATGAATGTGCAATAACTTAATCTTCAACTCTGAGAGAATGATACCAAGTGCTGTATTAAAGGACTCTTGTTCAAAAGTGCTGCAAGAGGCCTCGAGGCAAACATTTTTACTAAGCAAAAGCTGTTGTTGACAAGACTAACATTTCAAAATGTGGTACCACCACAGTCCTGTAATGCTGCCTTTCTTTTGTCCTTTAGAAGGCCGATACATTCCTCCTCACTTGCGGAACAGGGAAGCTTCAAAACAGGGTATGTATCAGAAATACAGTGGTAACACTTTTTACTGGTTCTTGGTCTTCTGAATCTGCAGGAACAGCCTGCACAGGCTGCTGAAGGTTATTATACAGACTGCTTGAGTGTCCTGGGCAAAACCGGCAACTTGATCTTCTGCTTTCAGTGTGCTGTTCTTGGTCCTTTCTCCAGGTTATATTCTAAGCTCGTGATTACTGACAAAATACTCTTTATATTTCTTTAACAATTAACTGTGAGTGAACCAAGATGGAGTCTCCCATCTTAACATGACGAGCCACGTAATCTTGAATGTCAGTCTGAATAGATTTTGTGAGTACCAGTTCTTCTGCAATTGACTGTGGCGTGGAACTTATATTCAGTTGTTTAATATGAACAAACAGCACAGTTTCACTTGGTAAATGGATCTTCTGCACAAAGACATGTTGTCCTTGTTTAGCTTCCTGCAGTTTTTTGGAAGCTCCCAAGAGTACTTGCAGAAGGAAATGCAAGATGTTGGTGAAAGCAACGCGAAGTACATGACCTATTTTGGTCACATGTTTACACAGGGGTTTATGCTGAGGAGCAGCCTTTTTATCTTCCACTTGAATCTCTAAACAGAACATGATACAGAAGAGAAGTTTCCTGGAAGGCTTCAGTGAAGTAACTCCTGACCTCTGTGTGTAAGATACCAAGAGGGCAGGTGTTCAGCATGTCATGGTGTCTGGTGACTTGTGTGGATATGAAAGAAACATTTCCTCTAACACCTAATCACATACTGGGATACAGCAGCTAAAACACTTTTGCAGTGCTACAACCTAAAGGATTGTTGTTTCATAGCATGGGAGGACTTTGAACTCACCTGTTTCTAAAGCAGTGAACTTTGACAGATTCTTTTCTCAATACTGCAAGAGGACAACTTCCTTAGGATTGGGTGGGAGGGTAATACTGAAAAAACTGATAAATCCCACAGTGCTTCTGGAGCTATGTTCCTTGAAATCAGACTAGATGAAAAATGCTCCATTCTAGTATTACACCATTTGAAGAAACAGATCAGTCTGTTTTTGTATGTGTTTGTTTTACTTTTGTGTGTGCCCAAGCCAGTGGGGGTTTTGGGTGTTTTTGTTTGTTTGTTTGTTTTAATATGTAAAATAAGCATGGCCTGAAGCATCAAATGATAGTACAGCCTTTTACCGGAGCTGAATGTTTTGGGAAAAGTAAAGGGAATAGTTGGCAACAAGTAGAATGCTCTTGAAGTTCCCAGTCACATTAACCTCAAATCCAACCAGCCTTTGAAGAAACTGACTTGCCAAAGCTGAGAGGAATGTGCAGATTTCTCAAAAGGAGGAAGCAGCTTTAAGCTGGTTCGTGAATATCTGCTTTTATATAGGTTTCTCTTCCTCATGTGGTGATTTGTACCAAACTCCAGTTTGTTCTGTGGGTATTAGATATGGCAGGGATACATTAGTCAGCCTTGAGTACCTGTCATTACCTGTTCTGTATTGGACTGTCAGTGTCGCTTTTGTGCAAGACCAGAGTTCAGACACTGAATTGTATTGTGTGGGCAGGTGAGGCTTCTCTGGGGACTTCAAACTTCACCTTTGCAAAAATGTGAACAAGTCATGAGGCTTAAATTTGACATGTGGTTTGTTCATTTAATAGAACTTCGCCAACTTTCGTTGGTAAACGATCAAAAATTTCCTTTAAACCTGTTTGAGTGTTGTATCAGACCTCCTGACAAGGCTCATAATTGCTGAATGGAAAAGCTACAGTTCTAGTTCAGGCTCCTATTGGAAGCAAATAGAGCATCATAAGTTAGGGATTGTAGAGCTGAGCTACTTTGTAGAGTGGATTGAAGTCTATTACACAGTTGTACTTTGGTAAAAGCAATGTTTGCCTTCGTTATTTACACTAAATCAAGGATTTTTTTTCTTTGGCTGCATTGAAACTGTTCTGTATTTTGGCTGCTCCTTGGGAATTTTTCAAAGTGTAGATTTGAACAAGCAACAGGCAAAAAAGAACTTCTGTGAGAGTGTGACTGTACAACAAACTTGATGCAGCCTTACAAGGGTAACCTGATAAAATTTTGATTCATACAAAGTTAAACTACTTAAACATTACTGCTTATATACTACTACTACAGCAGAATTGTATGTCAGTAATCCAGTACAATTGTCTTGCTCCCATACCACAACTGTACATACTTCTGTGAAAGTGTTAAATAACTACTACTGCCTTCAAAACTTTTTTTTTTAAGTTTCTTTCCTGCGTAGTGGTGTTTAGACACGCTCTGGAAACAAAGAGTGTGTGCACATGAGGTTCTCGCTTTGCTCTGTAGCTGATGATGGGAGCATAATTCACAGGCACCACTGAAGTTGCACAATGGGCTTACTCACAGCTAAATAGGAAATTGCTTAAGGCAGTGGACTTAAAAAAAATAGCTGTACTTCGTGCTCATGAAGAGCAGAGCATCTTTGTGATTCCAGTAGGTATTGACAAGAAGTGCTTTCTTCAGCTGACCCATTCACTTGCAAATCTGACCTGCTCTAACACGACTCTTTTGTAGTAAATGGCTTTGTAAATAAGGAGCGAGGCAGTACAGAACTACAGAAAATAACAGCCTGCATAAAAATAATGTCCTTAGGTTATGTAATGCGTTTTTCAGCTGTTGAAACTCAATATGCAGGGCTGCCTGGTCTAAAATGTTTTGCTTCCATGAGCTCAACTTGATACTACTAAAACTTGTTGTCGTGTTATTTTTCTGTTAAACTTCCTGGAAGCTTCTCTTGGATATTTCAAGTCTAATCTGATCTATAGCAGATCAAAGAGTAGATGTTGGAACTCATCTTAAAGGTCTCATGCAACCTAAAGTATTCTATGACTGTTTCTCCCAGTTTTAAAAAAACTGATGATTGGCTGCTGCATGTGGAAGCTTTTCAAGTCTCAGCTGGCAGTGACCTGTGTTAGAATGTCAGGAAATAAGAATTAAAATGGTGATTGAGGGAGAAGCATTGACAACTGTAAGATTGTTTTTAGGCGTAAGAAGTACAAAATTGCTCTGGAAGTTGAGTAACTTGGTGAATTCTAGACTTAACCCCTTTGGTGAAAACTATGTGCTGGTTGGAATTAGACAGTTTTTTACTTACTAAACAAAAAAGCCTTGACATTTTAAGGAATTTTCTGGTAATTCTTGCACAGTCCTGTAATTGTTCTCTTTGCTTTGTAGCAGTCAATCCGTGGTGTGTTACAGGCATTTACGTCTGATTTTTACGTCTCAGGGCATTTACGTCTGATCTTAGTTTACCATGTGGTGTTCTAAATCCTGACTCTATGTTCTGCCAGCCAGTTACTTAGAATTGACTTGTATGGCCTGGACCTCTTCTATGCTCTGGGAATGCCAAACTAAAAGGTGAACTGGTAAAGTAGGGAGTATGTATTTATTTGGTCTACAGGTTGCTGCACTACCTTAAAGAAAATTATGACAAAGTATTATGACAGGTTCAGAAATGGGTGCAGTAACAAGCTTACATTAAAGGCTTTTTGGAGCATAAAATTTTCACTCCTTTTTGGAACTTTCCAGGCTTGGTAGATGATCTTTAGTACAGGGTCAGCCAAGTTTTTTCACTTTTGAGGAATTAGATATGTATATTCCTGAAGATGGCTGTGTCAGTTCCACTGCTGTTAGATCTCTTGGCAGGATGACAAATACACTACGAATACCCCAGTATTTGTATTTTGAAAGTTACTACTAATAAAATCTGGATTCAGATGCCTTCTAAACTAACTAAAATAACTTTCTTGTGTGTTTAAGAAGTGATGACAGTATTCCTGATCTTCTGTCAGTAGTCTCCGTGTGAAGTTAATAATAATAATGGATTATTTTTGCTATGTGTTTCAGTTATCCAGACAAAGTAATTATAGTTATCACATTAGTTTTTAAAGTTCTGTTGTGACCAGTGCATTTCTGGATTCTGAAAAATAGAATTTCTTGTTTTTAAAAAAAGTGGGGGGAAGGGAAATAACCCCCTAAATTTTAGAGAACATCTGAAAAAATAGGGTAATTGTGGTAGCAGAGCTTTTTTCCAAGAGACTGGGGCCTAGAACAGCCCCTTTCTGTGGAATAATTTTGTTTTGTGGTTGCTTTTATTGTCCGGTGAATAGGTCTTGACTGGTTTTGTGCTGTGGAGCTGGCAAAGCTCGTGCACTTACAGGGGTGACATTATTTGTTTAACTGTTCCATTATTTTACTTGCTCTCTGGTGGAATCCTGTAGCTGAGACTGGTTGGGTCACGTTTTCAAACTTGGGAAGGTTGGACCTCTGAAACAGAATTTGTGATTTCTTAGTTCAGTACCAGAGTGGTGTTTAATGCTTCCTGTTTCTGCTGCCTCACAACCGCTGGTAGCTGAATAAAAGGGAGGGTTTTTACCTAATGGTATTGGCAAACCGAGGTACTTCATATTCTTTTCTGTGAGTTAACATACCTAAGTAGGCACTTTCTGTGGTCAGGTGTAAAAATGCCGTGTAAAGGTGGAGTGTGGTTAGTTTGTTGTGAAGAGCTCCATATGCCTTATTTACATGGTGCTGTTACTTTGTTTTACTCTATGTAGATCATATGGCTTTGTGTACTTGCAGTGTGATAAAACATTGTAACTTCTGACCTAATTCTAATGCAGGGGTAATACTATTTGTTGATCTCCACCGGAGGCCTTGTAAACCTCCAAAAATTAGAGGCATAATCAAGAATTTCTGGTGGCTAGAGAATGTCGATGAGGCTTGGCAAGACTTAGTGTCTTAATTTTTCTTCTGATGCCCATCCTGCCATAGTAGGCAAATTAATTACTAGTACTAAGGCATGTGCAAGTTTTTAAAAAAACAAACATACTTGTGCGTGAGTGGAGGACTTTCAGCAAGTTCTGATGGTTGATGAGAAACACTTAGTCCCTCATTGAGTAAGTCTTAACGTCCATACCCCATAACTTCCCTTCTTGAAGGACTTAAGTCCTGTAGAGCTTCCAGTGAAGATGTCTTGGACAGAACTTGTATTTTCTCATAAAAGCCTGGTCTGTGTAATGCGTGGTTAAAATAATCTTTCCCTTGTAGGGTTTGACAGTGGTGGCTGGAGTTCCAGACGGGACAAGGATGCATACAGCAGCTTCGGAGCACGGTCCGACCGCGACGCCAAGTCGAGCTTCTTCGACCGTGGAACTGGATCAAGAGGAGGAAGGCAAGTACTTCTGTGTCTGGGTGGTGCACAGGAAGTCTGTCTCAGTTCTAGTGCTGCACCTGTAATCTTGGTGTCAAAATTAGAGTCTAAGTGTGAATAACACAATAAGGTAGGAGGAGCCTGGGAGGGGAGGAGACAGGGAGAGAACCTTGCCGTTAAAGCTACATCATTTCAAGGATGGGCAACTTGCATGTGTTGAAAAAATGTGCCCTTGTAGTCTGCCACCAGCCATTCAGTGCAGCTCTAGAGACCGGCTGACTTCAGCATTTCACCAGAAGAGTGCCAGGTGTGGGTGGCTAGTTCTGAAAGAAGAGCTGTTGGGAGCACCACTAGACAACATCAAAATGGATTTTATTTTTTTTAATTTTAATTTCAGTATCTTTTTATTGTTTAAAAAGTGTAGTTAATAAAATTGGGTGAGACTCTTGCAGGTTCTCTGCCTTACTTGATCAGTCTTACACACATCATGCGTTGTATGCACAAGTGTGGTGAGAGTGACCTTTATCGACTAGTAAAGCTGACGTTAGTCCTGTATCCAGACTTTTCTCAAACATGATTTACCAGGCCAAAAACTAAACAGTTGAGGTAAGGACTTCTTCCACCTTCTTTCCGAGTCAGTAATACAGGTGAGCTCCCTCTTTATGAAATAATTATGTGACATGTAATTGAGCTATTTGGTCACGTGTGGTGGGGGAATAAAGGAACAAATTGCGGCACTTAAAGGTTTTGTCTGGACATGGGAGACCAGTGTAACATAAGGTAGAGGAAGGGGTGGGGGGAGTTCAAATTAATGCTTCTCAGGAGGTTTAAGCAGAGCTCCCTGAAAAAGAAAATGTCAAAGACTGAGCAACTTGACATTGCAGCTCTACTGGCAGATGACTGTTTGCATTTGTTACGCTTAACCAAATAAAACTGGTGATAACAAGGTTCACTGTGTTAAGTCAAACTGAGCCCTGAAGTCACAGCAAACTTCTATCTGGCACAGAATAACATGACCCAATCTGATGGCTGGGACTAATTTCTGTTCTTAGGTCAAGAACTCAGTACAGATAATCTCATGACTGAGTTGATCCCTGGTGGTATGTGTAATACACAGAGCATACGCTGCTACGTCGTTACAGCTTTGATTTTTTTGCATGTGAAAAACCCCTGATGCCTGGGAATGGTGGCCTGATACTGTTGCTGTATTTAGATATGAAGAGCGAGGCAGAGGGGGTGACTATGATCGGAGCGGCTTTGGAAGGTTTGACCGCGGTGGGAACAGCCGCTGGTGTGACAAATCAGATGAAGATGACTGGTCAAAGCCTCTGCCCCCAAGTGAACGCCTGGAGCAGTAAGTAATGGAATAGCATCAATTCCTGTGGCAGGGCCATCGGATAATTCTAACAAGTAAAATACTGTCTCTGTTTTTAGGGAGCTCTTTTCAGGAAGCAATACTGGCATTAACTTTGAGAAATATGATGATATTCCTGTTGAAGCAACAGGCAGCAACTGTCCTCCACATATTGAGAGCGTAAGTTTTCTTAATCTCTTTTGTTACTGTATAATAGTGGCAATTTTGCATGTGAAACTTGATGTCTTGCTGTCTGGAGTTTATGGAAGGAAGGAAACACTGTCCTGCCTTCCTGCAGCGAAGCTGTTTTGCAGAGGAGGGTTGTATATGATTAAGTCATGGGAGAAGCTGTGGAAGCTTTTTCAGTTAATACTTGTAGCTTACTTTGTGACTTGTCCTTAGACAGGGATCCTGTGAAGAAGTAGAAGTTCTCAGAGGTGCTGTTTTGGGAGCAGTTGCTAAAGCATAGGCACTGTTTTGGGCTAAGCACAGTGTGCTAGTATAGTCTGCCCTTCAAGCTTGGCTGACTTTTTAAGAATTGCTTAGAAGACTGGACTAAGTATCTGTGTAACTGAGTAACCAGCTTTTAAGTATCTGAACTTCATGGTCAAGTTCTATAGGAAGAGCTGAAACAAAAGCTTACCTTATAAATGACTTCTTAAATTGAATCATGTGTTACGTGGTGACTGAAGGGAAGGATCCTGATCTTACTCATTTTAAATCTTACAGTTCAGTGATGTTGACATGGGAGAAATTATAATGGGAAACATTGAGCTCACACGCTACACCCGTCCTACTCCAGTCCAAAAACATGCAATACCTATTATTAAAGAAAAGAGAGACTTAATGGCCTGTGCTCAAACAGGTAAGTTGGTAACTCTTTACTGCTTAGTCTCAGAGTGGAGTCTTGCATTACTGCAGGTAAGAGGTCTGTACCAGTAGTACAACCTCCTGTGCACTAAAATACCTACAGTGTTGAAAGCCAATTATATTTAATCTGGATTTGACTGGGTTTACTGTGTTCATCCTGAGAGAAATATTCATGTCTTGAACCGCATTCCCTTCAGTGTTTTGTGGAGTGAAAAGTCTTTTGTAGCTAACCTGCTGGCTAAGGAACGTGCTCCAGTGGTGTAGGCAGTATCCATATACTAGTGCAGGTGTTATAGGGAATATGCTACTGATACAGGATTTGTGCTGGATTTGACAGTAACTCCTAATAACACTGATTTGTATTCTGTTAGGGTCTGGGAAAACAGCTGCATTTCTTCTACCAATACTGAGCCAGATATATGCAGATGGTCCAGGTGATGCCTTGAGAGCCATGAAGGCAAGTATTCAAATACGCAGTCCCGGAAAAGCTATGACCAGTGTGTGTTTTTGTCCTGTGTGCTGATGTCTGCTGGTGAACACAATAGCTGGTCTTAAATGTCATCATCATTGGGGATGATAGGCAAGCTTCTCAGCTTCTGAAAGACTTTAGGTGTTTTTCCCTTAAGTACAGGCTGTGGATTGCTTTTTTTTTTGGTGTGTCTTTCTTGTTGCATAAGGTTAAAAGACACTTCCCTTGCTTCTGGGTAGGAAGTAACAGGTTTTATGGCTATCATTCCTCTGCTGCTTGAGTTTGGGATTGCAGTTCACATTGTAGATACCAGGATTGTGCAGCTGTTGCTGTGCTAACCCACAGCTGTACCTTGGATACTGTAGTAGGATCATCTTCAGATGCATTGCTTAAGTTGACTCTCATCCATGCCTTTTCTTTGTTGTTAAGGCAGTCTTGGTGTCTTCAGTATTGCCTGTGGTAGCTGTTTTCTTTCCCCTTGCGTTTGGGGTACTCATTCCAAGTATTTTTTTTCCTTCAGGAGAACGGAAGGTATGGCCGCCGTAAGCAATATCCAATCTCACTGGTCTTGGCTCCCACTAGAGAACTGGCTGTGCAGATCTATGAGGAAGCCAGAAAGGTATATCTTGGAGGTCATTATTAGAGCCTAGCTTAAGTAGAGTTTTCCTTGGAGCTAATTCCATTTGTTTTGCAGTTCGCATACCGCTCCAGAGTTCGCCCCTGTGTTGTGTACGGTGGTGCAGACATTGGTCAGCAGATCCGTGACTTGGAACGTGGATGTCACTTGCTTGTAGCAACTCCAGGACGACTGGTTGATATGATGGAGAGGGGAAAGATTGGGCTGGATTTCTGCAAGTAAGTGTTGCTTGTCTGTAATACAAATGACTTTAAGAAAGGCCCAGTTAAGGACCTTTAGTTGTAGCTTTTGGATTGTCTAGTTGACGACTTGGAAACAATACAGATACTAGACCACAGCTTACAGTAAAAAGTTCTTTAAAAAGCCTTTTTTATTGCTCTGTAGGTACCTAGTGCTTGATGAAGCTGACAGAATGCTTGACATGGGGTTTGAACCTCAAATTCGTAGAATTGTTGAACAAGATACAATGCCACCGAAGGGGGTTCGCCATACCATGATGTTCAGTGCTACTTTCCCCAAGGAAATCCAGGTACTTTACATGAGTTTACGTACTTCAGAAGCTCATAAGGCCAAAGTGATTTCGACTCTGCAAGGGAGGGAATGTACTGATTTGATTTTTTTTTTTTTTCCTTTCCTTTTTTAGATGCTTGCTCGTGACTTCCTTGATGAATACATCTTTCTGGCTGTTGGCAGAGTAGGTTCTACATCTGAGAACATCACACAGAAAGTAGTGTGGGTGGAAGAGTCAGACAAAAGATCATTTCTGCTTGACCTGCTAAATGCCACAGGTAAAGACCAAATTTAGAAAAGCAAATAAGGCAAAATTTAGATGAGGCAAATCTAATGACTCAAGTAATAACTTCTATTGATTAGGTGAATGAAAAGGTATTTCCTTAACAGCAGTGAATGTGTTACACTGGCTAAATGCCTGTATTGAGTTGATATAAGCATGTCGTCATAAAAAATGAGAGGGACATCCTCAGTGACTTCACTTCAAAATAAACAAGCAGAGAATTGAAACTGCCTGTTACCGATTGGTGGAGCCAAGTATTTGTGTACATTTTCTTCTGCTAACCTGTTTTTTTAATTGTTGTTAGGCAAAGATTCCTTGACTCTGGTGTTCGTGGAAACTAAAAAGGGGGCAGATGCTCTTGAGGACTTCCTGTACCATGAAGGATATGCCTGTACAAGTATTCACGGAGACCGTTCCCAGAGAGACAGAGAGGAAGCGCTGCACCAGTTCCGCTCCGGCAAGAGCCCCATTCTTGTTGCCACAGCAGTAAGTGAAATGTATACAACTTGAGCATGGAAGCCTCTTTACTTGGCCTGTGGAATTTTACTAAGACTTTGTTTAATCCTTTAACTGCTAGGTAGCAGCAAGAGGACTGGATATCTCAAATGTAAAGCATGTCATAAACTTCGACTTGCCAAGTGACATCGAGGAGTACGTACATCGTATTGGCCGTACGGGCCGTGTAGGAAACCTTGGTAAGTATGACCTAGAAGTTCCATAGCAGAATTGACAGGTGTAATAACATTAGCTAAGTAGCACATTTCAACTAACTTCATGAGGGAAGTCCATCTGCTGCTTTCTGTGACCAAAAGCTGGTTACTGCTGTCTAGCCAGTGTGGGAAGTAACCAGTACGTTTGGTAGGGTTCATGTTGTCATTAAAAGGCTCTCGTGCCACATGTAAGACTGGTGTCTTCTGTGTCTGGGGTTTGTGAGTAGCTGTGGTGAAATAATGGTCTCAAACAGCTTTCTCTTGAGGTAATTCTGTGTTCTTGGGCTTGACTGTAAGGAAGTGGAGTGTGGAATGGGTTTAAGTGCTGCAGTGTACTTGCATTGTGTGTAGCTAAAACTGAATGTTCACTTCAGGTCTTGCCACCTCATTCTTCAATGAGAGGAACATAAACATTACAAAGGACTTGCTTGATCTTCTTGTGGAGGCTAAGCAAGAAGTGCCATCTTGGCTGGAGAACATGGCTTATGAGCAGCATCACAAAGGAGGAGGCAGCCGTGGGCGATCTAAGAGGTAACGGGCACAACTTTGGCTAAAGGTGTCTACTTGATCCTTTGTGAAAGACAACTCTGTGACTTATTTTCAGTCTCAAAATACAGCTAGAGGAAGACAAACTAGTGCAGTATAAACTGAGGTGCATACAGAGGTGACAGCTTGATGTCTGTCTGGTTTTGTCGTAAGTTAACCCATAAGACTTCTCTCTTAGGCAGGCAATCATATATAGCTGAGGTAGAATGACAAGAGCAAAAATTCCTTTAGAACTTTGTGAAAGCACTTAGAAAACACATACAGAGATGTACTTTAAGCAGCTGTTCTGATGTTTAGGAGAAGGTGAAACAAAACAGGAAAGTCATGCTTTTCTGCCGTGTGAGAGATGGTCATAAATGCATTACAAAAACACTAAGATAGGTTTGGAAATTCTGTATAACAGAGATTGCACTGAATGAAATATTACCAGAACCCTGGAAAGTAATTCTTAGTGTAACATGGCAAGTTCAACACGATCCTGCTTAAATAGTAAAGTTTCCTTTGCCATCCTGAATGCCCTTTCCGGGTAGCATTGGGATGTGTATGAAGTGTGCTGAGCTCAACACTGGTACTGGCTGTTGGTAACCAGAGTTGAGAAACTGAATATATGAATTTCAATGTGTGCAGTGCTTAAAATGCCACTTGCTTTACTCAGTGTGTGTGTGTGTGTTCCCCTCTGCAGCAGCCGATTCAGCGGAGGGTTTGGTGCCAGGGACTACCGAACGAGCAGCGGTTTTGGCAGCAGCAGCTCCAGCAGCAGCCGATCAACCAGCAGCCGCAGCGGAGGAAGTGGCAGCAGAGGGTTTGGAGGTAAGAGAAACAGGGCAAACAGTGTGGAAATCTGAAATGCTTGCTGGAGTAAAGCTTCTGGAAGTAATGTTTAAGTACAAGGTCATCTGGTGACTGTTGTGCAAAGTCTCAGCATCGTCCTTAGGTCTAGGCCAGTGGAAGTTACCTGACTGATCAGTTTGGTGCTACCTACCTCACCAGCATTTTAGTTTCATGTTGTGCATTTGACAGTACTTCTGGGTGGGTTCTTGGATAGACAGTAGATATCTGGGCTGTTTTCTTGTGAAGGTACAAGTCTTCAGCGAGTTAATTAAGCATCACTTTCTCTTGCCTTTCATAGGTGGTGGCTATGGAGGCTTCTACAACAGTGATGGATATGGAGGAAACTATAACTCCCAGGGGGTGGACTGGTGGGGCAACTGATCTGCTTGCAGCAGATACTCCACCAAACAAGCTAATATGGAAACCACATGTAACTTAGCCAGACTATACCTTGTGTAGCTTCAAGAACTCGCAGTACATTACCAGCTGTGATTCTCCACTGAAATTTTTTTTAAGGGAGCTCAAGGTCACAAGATGGAAATAAAGGAACAAGTAGCCCTATCTCGAAGGTGGTTTTGAAGACTCTTATTGCTGTAGTCAGGATTAACTCCCCTCCCACCCATCCCCACCCAGAAACTGCATTTATGATTTTGTGACTGAGGATCATTTGTTTGTTAATGTACTGTGCCTTTAACTTTAGACAACTTTTATTTTGATGTCCTGTTGGCTCAGTAATGCTCAAGATATCAATTGTTTTGACAAAATAAAAATTACTGAACTTGGGCTAAAATCAAACCTTGGCACACAGGTGTGATACAACTTAAACAGGAATCACTGATTCATCCATAATATTACAAAGAAAAACTTATGCGGTAGCCTGCATTAGGGCTTTTGGTATCTGCAGATTTGAAAAATAAAACATCTTGAAGCATATCAATGCAATTAGTTTCTAATGTGGCAAAACTGTACTAAGTTAAAGTTCTGATTTGCTCACTCTATCCTGGATAGGTACTTAGAACCTGATAGCCTTTAATAAGCCATTCCAGTCATGATGAGATGATGTATGGATACATGCATACATTAAAAGCACTGTTTTTGAAGTTAATGCAAGTAAATACAGCAATTCCTTTTTCAATATTTAGGCAGATCATTAATGTGAGCTAGCCAAATGTGGGCAGAACATTACAGGGAACGTTTAAAGGTCTGATAACTTGAAATAGTTTTTAGGAGAATTCATCTATTTAGACTTTTTAAAAATGCCTGCCATAGGAAATTGAAATGGTAGAATGGCTGACCATGGCAGTGATTGGTCCTCCTTAAGGGCCTGACTGAATTTTTGGTCTAATAACGCATGCTAGTGTTGATGTTTTTTGGTCAAGAGGGTATGAACAGGAAGAATTATG
Source organism: Oxyruncus cristatus (assembly GCA_013399855.1). Classification (NCBI taxonomy): domain Eukaryota; kingdom Metazoa; phylum Chordata; class Aves; order Passeriformes; family Cotingidae; genus Oxyruncus; species Oxyruncus cristatus. The sequence goes on along the minus strand of VXAY01003244.1, from coordinate 191,352 downwards.
CAGCAGGCTTTATTTTAATGCAGATTCACATTACTCTGTTCAAGCTGCGTGGAGATGTTAAACTGGCTTACTGTAGACTTTGTAAAATGGCTCCAGAAGAGTAACAAACAAACCTGAGATCACAGAGGTTGGAAATGTACATAAACTGCACAAGGTTTCAATTCTGCTATTAAAGTGCAGTTTTAGTCAGTTTTAGTTGCATAGGTTTCCATTGTATTTATAGTCTGTTTATGCTAAATCTGGCCAAAGATAAGTATTGTCCACCAGAAAAATGCCTCTGCCACTCGGAATTTCTGTGCTAACTTTGCGGCCAGAGCATTTAACAACTAATCTACAGTGGCATAGGAAAATGGCAAAAATCTCCTAAAGTGCAATAGATTTTTTCAAGTGTATTGTGCCTTGTTCTAAAACTTTTATTAAGTAGGTGCACTTGACAGTATTGAGGTCATTTGTTATGGTGCTATTTCAAGTCTAGGTTTAGGCCCTTGTACATTTTGCCCATAACTTTTTACAAAATACTTCTTTTATTGCACATTCAGAGAATTTTATATATGTCTTGTGTGCGTGTCCTTAACTTCCAATCTTATTTTGTCTCTTGGAGATTGAACGCAGCTTGTTTAAGGAGAAGGAAATAGATTCTAAAACTTATTTGGGACCATGGGAATGATAGCTGGGAAGAAAACTATTTGCACACGACAGATTTCTAGATACTTTTTGCTGCTACTTTTGAGTAATATTTATTGAACATTTTTGACAAATAATTTAGTTTTGTAAGCCTAAAAGTGATTCTTTGAAAGTTTAAAGAAACTTGACCAAAAGACAGTACAAAAACACTGGCACTTGAATGTTGAATGTCACCGTATGCGTGAAATTATATATTTCGGGGTAGTGTGAGCTTTTAATGTTTAAGTCATATTAAACTCTTAAGTCAAATTAAGCAGACCCGGCATTGGCAGTATAGCCATAACTTTCTGATAGTAAAACAAAAATTGGCAACTTAAAATTAAACATGCCAAGGTTTTGATACACTTGTCTTAAGATATTTATGAAACACTTCTAAACACTGATGTGAAGTGTCCAGATTCTCAGATGTTTGTTGCGTGAGTTTTGTTTAGTTGTGTGTTTATTTTTTTTTCAGTGAATGTCTGGCACATTGCAATCCTCAAACATGTGGTTATCTTTGTTGTATTGGCATAATCAGTGACTTGTGCATTTTAGCAAGTTTTATCAGCCAGCAATATTTTCAGTTCAGATACAAGGATTCAAAACAATATGCAAGAATGGATTTAAACTTGCTGAATGTGAAAATTGAACTTCAAGTCACTGTAGGTTTAGAATTGCTTATTGTATTAGTTTAGATGCTAGCACTGCATGTGCTGTGCATATTCTTGATTTTATTAAAATAAAAAAGTTGAACTGCACAGTCTACTCATTTGTGAAGCGTCACTCCTGGTTTATGAGCTCTGTAGCCCCAGCAGTCCCATTCCCGTGCAGCTCTGGAAGCAGGTGACTCTAGTGTGGCGCACGTCAGCGTGGTGGCAGATGGCAGCTCGGGGTTAGAGCTGAAATACCAGCCCAAAATAACCTGGGCCCCGCAGTGCTGGGTTGTTGTGCGAGTTGAGGTGCCAGCAGAGCAGAGGTGGCGCAGGCGAGGAGACAACTTCCCTTTTTTTCCTACCAAGTTTGGCTGTAGCCACTTAAAATCTTTGTGACCTCACACTCAGGCTTGATCCCTCAGCTCAAGGCTGAGGACTTTATCTCACAGTTATTCCTCTGAGTTTCCCACAAGTGCCCTGTAGTAGAGAGCTGTAGCTTTTGATGTCATATGTGTTCATTGTTGCTAGGTGTTGAAAAGCTAGAATGAGGTTAAGTATTGGAATATCCAAGGAAATAAGTGGAAGGAATAAACTCAGATGTTTCCAGTAGCTTTGAAGTGAGACAAATTCACTTCATTTGGGAGAAAGCGATGTAGAAAGAGCATGGGTTTCAAGTTAGGTGCTGAAATGGCTGTAGAAAATGGTGATTTCCTGGTTAGTAAGGGAGAGGTGGTGGAAAAACTAATGCCTGGGAGCTCTGATCCACAAAAGTGCAATACGGATGCATGGTATAGGCTGAGGACTGGAAAAGGTGCAATCCTGCATCCATATAGTGCACATCTCCCTACTTGGCTCACCACCAACCAGTACTGGGTAGGGGCTTGGAAGAACAGTGGAAGGAGAGCATGACTGTGATTCCCAGGAATAGCTGGCTGGAGCATCTGCTTTGAGCACACTGACTGTGGAGCACACTAAGTTTACCTGCTTTAGACTTGCATTAATTATCAACCTCATCATGCAGGGCTTTGTGTTGTCATGCTCTGTCCCTGGACATGCACTTAAGTTGTCCTTCCCCCATATATCACCTTTAAATTCACAGAAGTGCTTGAACCACAGTTAGGAGATACACTGAGGGAAGTGTTGTACACTGTGGGCCAGGGCATCTGCAACTCCAGCTTTGAGGGGAAAGCTTTGCACCTGGTGCTTTAGCTTTTGTTTGTTCCTGGCCAAGTGCAGGTGTGGCAGGGAAGTCGTTTGGCAGCCAAAATCCATTGGAGCACAGAGCTGGGATTGTAAAGGTAGTGGAATGGTTAATGTAAAGTAGTGCTGGGTGTAAAGTGAGTGAAAACCAAAGGAGGAAGTCTGATCCTTGTGTGCAGCAGAAATGCTCAGGCAGATTATCCTTCATGGAGGCTGGAGGAGACAATTCACCTCTGAAGGTGAGATGGAAGCTACTGGTGGAAATGGCAGAGATGGAGGAGCCTTAGGACACCAAAGGTGTTGGGATAAGAGAAGCCAGAGTGTGTTCCCATAGAGGTGGGAGTTTGTATTTCAGTAGTTCTTGGCATACTGGGCAACGTCATTTTCCCCACAGTAAATGAGAAAAGATTTGGGGAGGGTTGAAGAAAACATCCTAAATAAAGAAAAGGGCTGTGAGGTTAAATGATGAAAATGATTAATGATTTGTCCTTGACTGAAGCTGCATTGTATGAGGCCTTCAAAATGTGCTGTAAAGTCAGTCCCTAGGCAGTAGATATTGGCACATGCCAACACTGGCAGAGGTTGTGGTAAAAAGGCTGTAGTAAAATCTACTCCCGGTTCTGCCAGTGAGGTGACCATGACCAGCACAGATAAGCGGTGGTCTTGAAACAGCATCTGTTTGACTGTGGTGAGGGGGTGGGAGGGACTTGGATTAATGTCCTGCTGTGGATTTCATAGCAGTTCAGAGAGCAGTGGGGTTACCAGGGAGATTGGGTTTGTGCTCTATTGGGTGCAAACATGAAATCTAGGCAAGGATTGAGTACAGGAAAGGCAAATTGCACGATCAGGATGCTCCTGAGGCTGTGGCAGTCAAAAGTTGCACTGTAAACCTCATTAAAGCTGTGTGTCTGTAGCCTTCTGAGTTTGTGAATCCTCATCAGCAGTGTTTGCTGTTGCTCATATTGATCAATGTGTTCACGAAAACAGCCTGCAGTTAGTCATTACAGTCTGCATTGATTACAAATCCTGTTAGCTGCCAGTCTTAGGCAGAGGGGAACAAGGAGTCTGTAGTTTCACTCCTGTTGTGCTGGGAGCTCTTCCCCTTCAGTGAACCTGGCTGGAGCCGTTGGAGCAGCACAAAAGCCAACCTCCCAGGTCATGAGTGGATAATTTTTGAGGGGAAGAAGATTGCCAAGGCTGTCGAGGTGACACAAAAAGGCAGCATCAAAACTATCTGGGTTGCTGTTTTGTGTCAGAAAACAGCCGTACAGATCCTGTCTGTGTTTCTGCCAGCCCCCCAGCTGGTTGGTTCATCGAATCATTGGATTGTTCATAGCACTGCTCGTATGTAGCACTCCTGTAAGTAAAGTTATCTGTGTAATTATCCCTTGTTGACAGAAAGATGACTCTTACCAAGCTGAAGTAACCTGTTGGTAGTTAATGAGGAAGGGCTGGATCAGAGCCAAGGCTAGGGAAAAGCTTAAGTTGTGGGAGGGCCTTTGTTCACTTGTTGATCTACCATGATGTGGTCCTCTACTGCTGCCCTTTGTTCCTTCTTGGTGTTATTTGGGGAAGGTGTGGAAAGGCTATTGGTGCTATGGTGCTCTCAAGTCTGGGCTATCCATTTAGGATAAGGGTGGAAAGAAATTCTGGTGTATGTTTAGTCATTAGGGGCATTGCATCTCTGCAGAAAGTTTTTGGAAGCAATTGGAATTCCACTCTAAATTTTGCATCTTACCAAGAGTAGGTTTGCTCTTTGTCTTGACACTTCAGGGGAAATTCACCATGCACATCATCATATTTTTTTACCAAAAAACATTGCTGCTAAAGGAATTGCATTGTTCAAATAGATGTTCAGTGTGTTCAGAGCACAGATTACAGAGTGCTGAATCTGATTAATGATCTGTACAGGTTCCAGTGACAGCATCAAATTACGTACTTGGTGTGATGAAAGCTTTATTCCCTCTGGTGTTTTATTCAAAGCAGATTTCTCAGGTGAAGTGTTCATCATCAAGGGTCATACTCTGATAGGCCAGGACTACAGGCTTTGCAGGGAAGGCTGGAGTACAATCTGGAGCAAATGGATAGAAAACGGTTGTCATTACGTACTTAGACATTCAGTGCAGAAAATGAAACTATTGCTTCAAGAAGGGACCCGATTGCCAGAGTTTTTTCAGTGGCTAAAGAGTTTAATCTCTTCCAGTTGATGACTCATTGGAAAAGAAGCAGTAGTCATAAATTTGAAAAGGAAACAGAATAAAAGGTTAGGCAAAGACAGGAGGCATGTGTTCCCAGCAGTGCTGCTGATCTGGGTTACCTGGGGTCAGTCACATCGCCATGCTGCAACTGTTCTCTTTGTCTCTTGTTCATCCTGTCAGTGTAAAGACATCAACTTCTTCAGTCAGTGATTGCAGCACCACATCCAGTGGTTGGATTTGGGATTTCTAGGTTCTACTTGGAACTGTAATTTGCAGATAGATTCAGCTTAAAAAAATCACAGCCCAGTAAGAGCATGGGACACTTCAGCATATTCCTTGATCGTTCTACTACAACAAGAGAGATAAATGAGATTTCTGATAGCATTGCTCAAATATTTATGCTTATTCTTTCTAACCCAACTTCCATTGTTAACTTTTCTATATATTTTGGTAAACATTTGTTTCTTCTTGCAGTCAAAACAAACATTGCTTCTGAGGGTACTGGAGATCTCAGAGGCTCATGTGACTGAAAACATTTCTGGTGAAGCGAGGGGAAACAAACACTTAGGCCTATTTACAGAGAAGGAACAGTCAGAAATTGAGTGGACCAGGAATCTTAATTGAAGTGGTTTGTTAAATACCACTTGTGTGCTGAGCTGAGTCAGAGATTAGATTCAGGTTAAGGGAAGTGGGATTTGAAGAAATGTAAAAACACCTGAGAGCTGAGAACTGGCTTATGGAAACAAGAGTACCACATTGTACCACTTTTCCAGCTCTCTCCATCTATGTGTGAAGGAGGTGTGCTCAGGACTCTCTGGGTGAAAAGACTGTGTCCTGAATTATGTTATTTAAGTTTTGTGGGTCTACAAATATTATGGGATCATGTACTTGAAAAGTTGCCTGAGTTTTTTAACTATATCAGTGGGTTCAAAAAAGGATACATCCTCTCACTGCTCCTTAAAAGCCTGAGGAATCTGATAATTAGACACTGTTGAATCACAATGGGCTTTATGGAAGACTCCCACATGCACTCAAGTACTTGGCTGTTTTATGTGGATAAATTAAAATTATGGGCTCATTGCAACCACTAGTGCTTCGGCAGGACTTCTCACGAGCAAGTCTCAGCATGTTGTAGAAGGAGTCAGCCTTGCCAGGAAATGGAGACACAGCAGTCGAGCAAGAGGCCAGTGGCCGAGTTAGAACCAAAGCCCAGCTCTCCTCTGGGTGAGTGACCCCATGTTGCTCTTGCAGTGCAAACATCAGCTTCCTCCCACGATAACTGCGGAGCTGGGAGCGGTGTGAGGAGCTCAGGCTTAGCATGGGAACCAACACTCAGACTGCAGCCACTGCGCTTGCCCTGGAACTCGTTACTCTTCAGTAGTAACTCCCTGGGAATCAGAGTTCCCTGTGCAAGATGAGTCCTTTGGTGGTCAGCAGGGTTTTGGGAGGTTTTCTGCTACAGCTGGGTGGTCTTCAGTTTAGCACCAGAGTGATGCAGCCTTGCTTGCCTTGCAGTAAAACTCAGGTGTTCTTGAAGGAGTTAATCATGACTTGGAAATACACTCGACAGGAACCACTCATGGACTGGGGGCAGGTTTCAGTGCTGTGGGACACAGCAGCATTCCCAAAAGTAATAGCAAGTAGAGCTGAACCCTGCTGAATGCTCTGGCATGGGCTGTGCCAGATTATGAATGTCTTAACAAGATGGAAGCATCAGGACATCTCTGGGTCCCTGTTGATGTTTGCTTGAGCAAGTGTGCTCAAAGAATAACACACCACCAGTCGCTTTCCTAGGGCTTTTGTTAACTCAGTGGAGTTAACTCTAGGATGCACCAGAGGTCAAATCATGCTTTTTAGTTTGGATACTGGAATCTCACTCCCGTGTAAGGAAAGGATCATACACCCTTGACCAATGCTTTTTATACTTTCGGTACAGCTTTTGATTTAGAAGTCTGATCTTTCTTGAAATTCAAGCTGACATGCACAGGCTGTAGATACCACAAACAGATTCACCCCCTACCTCAGTTCAACTGAAGGCATTGGATTGGAGGTAGAATTTGCAGCAGTGGAAACCTTTCAGAGCAGGTTACGTTGAGACTTATCAGTAATTATGAGAATTAATTATAGATTAGGCTTAGGGACAAGGAATGTGTTTCCACATGGATGGTTCAATTGGAACACGAATTTTTTTTTTGGGGGTGCAGTTTCCTAGTTGTTGGGGCTGTTCAGTGGTTTTACTTTTGTAGTCATCAGGTGGTGTGTGATTAGGGATTAATTCTGTGCTAGGTTTTATGTCTGTCAGTGTGTAGGCAGGGTGCTAAATTGCCAGCCATGGAGCTGGGGACTGCCAGCCATTTATTGCCACGTGTTTGTGCTGTTTGTCCCACTGGCTTAAAACCACTTTGTTCTCCTTCTGTCTTCCCTGACTGTACTAAGCCCAGGAACTCTTTACCTTCCTTTGAGCCCCAAAGATCTGCCCTCATCCTTCTGAACCAGGTAACCCTTCCTTTTTTCCCCAACTTTTTGGCCACCATCCGCAACCTCAACTTGCTTTGGGTAATTTCAGAGATCACCTGCATTCTCAAAAGTCAGAAGCTTCCTACCGTTGTTTCCCTGTTGTTCCTGCTCCTGGAGGCCTATTTCTACTGTACAATATTTTGCCTTGAGTGTGAAGGTCTCCTTTTCGGGGCAGGTGTGATTAAAGCTGCAGTGCCCTTCAGGATGGGAAATCCATGTCTCCAGAGTTTGCAAGGCCACTCAAGCAGGACCTCATAAGTAATAGGTCCTGTCTGAGCTGCAGGAAGATGGCTGTGTAAGGCTTTCCTCAGCAGAATTATTACTGTAGGTTATTTAAACATAGCTCTGCTGGGTCATTGAATTCTGTCAACCCAGAACAGTAGCTGGCAGAACTGTAAATGGTTGTGGCTGTCAAATTTGCATGTAGTCCTCAAAAACTGCTTTATAAAATGCTCAGTGTCTGAATTCTCATCAGTTCAGGAGAAGACGCACCTTTATGCTGAGGAGGTTTTAGGTTTTTTACTATTATTTTATCAATAGCATAAAAATAACCAGAATGCAGTGATTGATAAAGCACCAAAGTGAAGAAGAAGCTAATTTATATTTACATACTAGAGCATGTTGTATTATTAAAATTAGACCTGGATGATATGTTTTTCCTTTTCCATGGAATCTTTGAACTTTAAAATAAAAATCTTTCCTCCCTGCTGATACAGATCAAAATAGCAGTGTCTTTGAGGTAACATAAGGTCTTGGTTGTTTGATACTTCAGGCTATTTGTTTTATTGCTTCCTTTATTAAAAATTGCAGTAAAATTACTTTAGTTTCTAAATCCAATTCTCGAAATACACTTTTTTAAAGAATTGACATTTTGGTGATTCTGAACCACTTTTTGCAGTGGCCCCACCTTACAAATGTTGTTTGAAGTATCAGCATTTTCTAACAGCCACAGAACAGTTTTGTTGAAGAGCTCCTGCCTGACTCTGTAGTCATTTCGTATCAGTGTGTGGCACTATTTTCTTTGTCACACTGGAACTCAACATCTGTACTGCCTGTCACCAGTTCAGCCTTGCATGCTGTAGGTTCAGGGCTTGTGTGTGGGTGCAAGCTGACAATAAAAACCTTGGGGTGAGCTGCTTCCCTCCAGCGAGCAGCAGGGGCGCCTGTTCTGCCTTGTTATTCCCTGTATTATTTTGCACGTTCATTTTACAAAGTTGCCACCAACTTACAAAAGTACAGCCTCTGCAGCCTGTGTGTTCAGTGTGTGGATTGTGGAATACATCTGATTTACAGCCCCATCCTGCTCTCAGGAATGCTGGAGAGAAAATGTCTGTGGGATTTTTGAGAGCAAAAGTGGACCTCTCAAGCACCTGGTTAATTTGTCTCCTTTTGTGCACTGTGCAGGGCTGGTTTTGCTGAGGCCAACACTAGTGTTACATCATTTTGATTAATGCTCTTGTAAAGCGCTTTTCCAAGCTTCCAGATGAGACAGCTGAGGCAGTAGTTTCAAAGCATCCTGGCTCGTGGCTTACCTTCACTGCTGTTTTCCCGAAAGGAAAGTTTCCTGCTAAGTGGGAGGAAAGCGAGGCACTGGCACAGCTTGCCCAGAGAAGTTGTGGATGCCCTATCCCATGAAGTGTCAGGGCCAGCTTGGATGAGGTTCTGAGCAACCTGGTCTCAGTGGAAAGTGTCCCTGCCTGTGGCAGGGGGGTGGAACTGCATGATCTTTAAGGTCCCTTCTAACCCAAACCGTTCTGTGATTCTATGAAGTTCACCAGCTCTCAGCACTTCTGATTTGGTGTTCCTGGTGGGCAGATGGGGATGGTCCTTTCCTTGCTGCTTCGTGAGGCTTGGCTGAAGGTCTTTCTCAAGCCCTGGAGGCAGCAGCTGCTCAGTGATAATGTTGGTTCTTGCTGCTGTAAATGAGGCTTGTAGGGAGTCCCCCCCAGCTGGGGGCAAAGGCAGCTCAGCCTTGCTGCAGTAAATCTCTGGCAGAGGCCTTGCCCTTCAACGTCAAAATCAAAGTGGGAATGAGATCAAAGCTTTGGATCTTCCTGCTTTAAAGTCACAGGACAGATCACAGCCTGTGTCCCGAACCGTGTGCTGAAGGGCTGGCTGGGAACAGCAGAGACTGGATGTGGGGGAGGAAGGAGGGATGGCAGCTGTGTGTGATGGTGCTGGTGCAAGCTGGCTGCTGATGCTTGCAGGCTGGGAGGAGGATGTGCTTGATCAGCTCTGTGGGTAGAGAAAATGTCCTGGATCAGTTCGTGCTGGCAAGAGCTGAAGTGAGGAAGATACTGAGACTGAAGTGGATGTGAGTCTTTCCCAGGCTTTCCATGCAGAGCTTCCCCAGAGTCCCTCCCTGCTCACAAGGTACATACCACCTTTTCCTTGTGAACATATCACTGAATCGACCCTCTCTTGCTAAAGAAATGTTTGTTTCCTTCTCAGTAGTGGGGGGAGTGTTCAGCCATTTAACTTGCGGGTGGCTGGTGTTACCCTTCATTCCTGTTGTCCCTCCTGAATATCAGATTTGTGTTCCCTTGCATCGGGAGGCAAGGGAAGGCTTGTTGCTCTGGGGTGGCACATCCCACCCAGCTTAATTTAACCTGTGGTACTGCCCTCAGAAATAGGTCTGGAGCAGGTTATACTTGCTTTTCTCCCAGCAGAGAGTTCCCATTATGGTTCCGCTGGAATCACTTGAGAGGTCCTTGGAGTGCTGGCCTGGAATAGCACTGGGCATGGGAGAGCAAGCAAAGCAGCAGCTAAAATGAAGGTGGTAGATGGGTTTGATTTCTGTGGTTCTTGTGTGTTATGTCACCAGTGACTTTCAGAGCACATTTGGAAGTACTCTGGGAACCTTACGTGTAGGATGATATTACAGTGTTGATAAAGGAACAGGCAGGAAAGAAACATGTCCAGGTTTCTCCAGATCAAACTGGAAAAGAAGCAGCTAGGGAGTAAGGAAATAGCCATTTCCGTGCAGTAGAGAAGGCTGTCAGGCTTTTAGCAGGGTGATTCTTGATGGGCAAGAATGGAGTGCATTACTGTCAGAACAATTCCATCCCACGTTGCTATAAGTCTCCGCAGCCCAACTGGCACAGGATGTGTGTTTGCATGGTGAAGTGCCAGTAAACCAGGCTAGGGAGGAGCCAGGCTTCTCCTAGCTGACTTAAATAATGTAAAACAACTGTCCTTTAGTGGGAAACGCTAAAAATCCTGGAGACAGTGCTGAAGCCCCTTTCATGTGATGAAAAATTAAATTAATTCCCAGTATAGCCAATGGTGAGATTAATTTATGCCTCAAGTTTTAACATTAATCTTTAATTTATCTCAATGCCTCTTCATCTAGCTGAGAGCTCAGTATCTCCTGACTCTGCTGTTTTGATCAGTTTTCTTCCATCTTTTTCATTGTCTCTCACCTTGTCTAAACTCCTTCTGGACCATCTTTTTATACCTCCTCCCACCTTATCAGTTGTGGGATATGTCTCCTTTCCATTATTTACTTCCTTTTCCCAAGTGGGACCATAGAGTGGTTACTGTTACTGTTGGAAGGGACCTTAAGGATTATCTAGCTCCAAACCCCCTGCCACGGGCAGGGACACCTTGCACTAGGCCAGGTTACTCAGAGCCCTGTCCAGCCTGGTCTTGAACACCTCCAGGGATGGGGAGTCCACAAGCTCTCTGGGGCAACCTCTCTGGGATCGTCCCTCTGGAGGGTGTCACAGTGTGGCTGTGTACATGCCAGCCACTTCCCACAATGGACTCATGGAATAACAAACCTGTGCAGGAGCACAGATCCCATCTCTGATGTTCTGTAGCTTTTTGCTCCATATTTATGGAGCAAGTAGCAGAGTAGTATCGTCTCTGAATGGCCATGCAAATCCATGGGATTACTCATGGCAGCAGGGAGGTTTAACTCTGTAATTCATACAAAGTGATGCTAATGAGATCTTAGGGAGGAGCTTCATGGTGGTCTCTTAGGTCTATTTTGTTTCTGCTCTCCCCAAAGTATCACCTGTGAGCTGTGAGAATGTGGTTGGCAAACTGTAGTTGGATGTTACAGACATTATCTGATGAAATTACTGTCTGGGGGAATAAACAAGCAGTGTTTTATGTTTGGCTTTAGGAAATTCAGAGATTAGTTAAGGCTGTGTTTTAAACCTCCTCCATAAACAGACTCCAGCTGTGGCAGTCCCTTGCTCCAAGCTGCAGTGCCAAAATACAGGCTTTTTCCTGGACAGGCTTTGTCCTGAGATGATCTCTCAGTTTGTGAATGTGTTCTGACTTGGCAAAACCCAGTTGTTTAAAATATTCAGCGTGACAGCTGTGAAACTGTACAGACCATGGTCTGGTGACTGACTGGGGGAGTCACCAGTGCCCTCTGCAGAATGACAGGCAGCACTGGTGTGACACCACCGGTGCTGGCAGCTCCAGCCTCGGTGGTTCGTGGGCACATCACCCTTTGTCTGTCATAGCTGAGAGATGGAGGCGCAGCTTTCTCCAGGAGGTGAAAGACAAAAAGCAAAGGATATGAAATCCATTGGCAGCCTGGAAATGTATTGGTGTTTACACTGCACTTTTCTGTGTGCAAGGCTAAAACAGGACACATCTGTGTCTAGCTTTATAGGGGCAGAATGCTCCAGTAACCTTCCTGGTCTGTAAACCTCAGATTTGATCATGGGTGTCTATTCACAGGTAAAGAATCAAATATTTGGGCTGAAAGGCTTTCTGCTGATTTGCTGTGCAGCTTGTTTGATTAAATTTCAATATATGAAATTCCCTTTGATGGAAAAGAAAGGCCAGCACTTACAACAAACCCCATGGTAGTGTATTTATGACAGTACAAGTTAGGCAGATGAATAACAGTATTTGGAGGAATTTCTGTGAGCTGTCTGGTTGTTACAATAGGCAGCCAATTACGTGTATCATTTGTCCAACTGGAGTCACTGCTATGACCCCCCTTAAGCTCATACACAGCTCTACAGATGCTGTGCCAGGATGGCTGGGTAATAATGATGCCCCCCTTCTCTTCTTAAGAGATGCTTATCTGCCACTTTCACTCATCCTTGCCTGTAAGTCCCAGGTGAAAGCACTGAGTTTTCCAGGCTTATCAATGGATTAAAGCTGGCAAGAAACTTAAAAACCCCAATCATTTCTTTTTAGCAGGCTTATGACAGATAAAGGAACTCTGAAGTATTTCTATTCCTCCCCAAACAGGGAATGTCAGATAGACTGTTTCCTGCCTTCCCTCTCTTAAGAATATGGCATGGGAGGTCTCAGAAGTATTGAATTGCTTTTCCTTAATCAAAAAGACAAGGGTCTTGGAGCTTTTAATAGAGACGTATTTTCTTCTCAACAGTTCTCAAACATTTGAGCTACACTGGATTTAATGATACAGGAGTTTTAAAGGGGCTGAATAAATCACCACTTCTGCTTTTCCTCGAGTGACGTGCTCGTGATAAAGCCTCTGTTAGAGATCTGCTTTCAGGAAAAAAAACAGCATTAAAAACTAGACTGAATTTACTGTGTCTGAAAAAACCAGCAGTGGAAAAACATGCCTCAAATACCTAAATGTTACTGTTCAACACAAAAATGTCAAATGTGCATGAGGTCTCTTCTGTTCTTGGAGACCTCGGTTCTATTCAGTAAATATATTCAGTAACTAGCGGTAACTTGGAAGACTTAAGAGCAGGGAGGAGAAGGAGGGATAACCAAACAGAAAGCTGACAAGGGGTGCAGCTGTGCAAGCACGGCTCGTCTGGCTGGAGCTGCGCCGCCGCGGCCGAAGGGATGAGTGAAAGCCCTGGTAGGTCACAGCACAGTTTGTTCTTTCTGATTTACGAGCCCCACACTTTGAGTATGTCTTGGCTTCGCTGTGTTAATGGCTTCAAGTGCCCAGGAGTGTGTGTGTATCTCAGGCAGGCACCGGTATGTCGGGGGTGTCAGTCATCAGGCAGCAGCACTGTGCAAACACGCTGCTGCATTCTCACACTCTTGAGGAGGCTTTTGCTTTCCAAAATGTAGAGCCAGGGGTATGTCACTGTGATTTCCAAACTGGACCCTAAAGAGGGCTAGAAAGGGTCTCGCGTGCTGATCAAGGTTACGGTGCATTGCCATGCGAACATTGCAACCTGAATTTCCAGCACAGTCACTCAGCTCATGCAGGTGCTGTCAAGCCAGGGAGAAGGAAAATAAATAAGGCAATATGCTTGCAGGTACTGCAAATACATCACATCCTGTTTATTACATAGAACTCCTCCCACCCTATTAATAAAATGTCCTTAAGGTTTCAAAGTGGAAAGCTCAGCAGCTGCTGATGCAATATGACAAGAAGAGCAGAGTGATGATATTTTATACCACCCACAGATCAGGTCTGAAAGCTTTATTTACATACTGCAAGGCTGTTTGCATAAGGCCTTGCCTGCTTTGGTGCATGGGAAATCTGGTGGTGAAACAATTCAGTTGTGTTACAAAATTGAAAAGCATTCTAAAGACTTAAGACATTAAGTGCTCTTTGCGTGCTTGCTGTATTACATTCATAAAACACCCGAACCTGGCTCTAATGGGCTGTAAATGAACTGTTGGTGAAAAATTTATCAAAATAAAACTACAGACAGCCTGGGAGAGTGCCTTCCAGGTTCCTCATAAAGACTTCTTATCAATTAGCAAAGCTAGTCCCAGAGAGCACATAACAGGCTTTACACTGGGCCTTGCAGATGCTGGGATGTGACTTTATTTTTTACAATACCAGTATTTACACCAACGGTGGGCTTGGGGGATCAAGATTTTCAGTGAGAGCGAGGAAATGGTATCGTTGAGAAGGGAAGATAAACAAAATCGTAACTACCAGGAAAATGGGAAGTCAGAGCTGTGTGGGCTGAGTTCTGTCCTTATTTGGCTTTGGGGAATTATGTGATTTTATTCTATGACTCAGAGTTGTTTTTACAGCATTTGCGTCACCCAGAAAAGTTGAATCTGCATAAGACCCAGCATGTTCCAGGAGAGAATATTTTGTTCTGTAATGTAAACTTGCTGACAGACACTGACAACTTTCATATTTTGCTTCATTATTATTATTATTATTGTCATTCAGGCATAAACTGCAAGATGTCTCAGAGCTATCAGTTTGTGTTACTGCAGCAAGTATATGCAGTATCAGGGAAAATCAAAGCACTTGGAGAATCATTTTACAGATCAGCAATAGTGAATTCCATTTCTGGAGAGAGCCCTAAGCTTTCAGTTTGCCTCCTTTGACCCCTGTTCACATGTGGAAAAACACAGCCTGTGTGTGACGTGGGTAATGTAACTGCCCCCCTCAGTTCCACCCGGATCTGACCACATTATTTTGCTTGCAGAGCCTAACCCATTGTAGGTGCCACAAATTAGTCCCTGCCCTGAAATGTAAATACTTGTGTTTTTCCATCCAGGAGGGTGGTTGGAGAATTTGGCACGTAATGCCCTAAGGAGTTGGCAGAACTGAAAGTAGGTGAGCTCAGGCATTGGTTTGAAGACGCAGCAAATCCAAGCAAATCCAAATTTAGGGCTTTGGAGGCTGGATCACAAGCGCTGCAGCCCTGTGATGCAAAGTGCTGATCCAGTATTGGCTCGTTCTGCTTGTTCAGATGTGTTCGAGTGTTTCTGAGAAGTTATTTTCGTGCTGGCAGGCTTTGTGAGAGATCAGGTGGTGTCTGCCCATGTGGCTCTGCGCTTCTACAAGGCTGGAGATCATTTCTCTTCCTGCAGCTGGCACAGAGCTGTCACAGAAGTATGATGCTGACATAAACACTGCTCTGGCTAATTGGACAGAGATGAGGTTGTGTGCCCTCACCCAGCCTGGAGCATGTCAGTGGCACCGTGTGGGTTGGCTTCTATTGACGGCCATGGAGGAGCCTCAGCCTCCCACCCATTGCTTGGGACCGAGTGACAGCTTGGACATAGTTGAAATCCAAAGCAAAATGAGAGTTTTTTTGTTCCTGAGAGAGGGACAATCACCTTTTACCCCCCTCTTTCCTGGACATCGCAGGCACTGGACTTTGCCTCTAGTTCACTGTGTCGCCTGTTCGGCGCCGAGCTCAGGCACCAGGGTGTGCCGTGACCCTGTGAGACATTTCTGTAAAGCAAACTTCCTTCCCTCCCACCTACTAATTTTTCTTTCCAACTTTTTTTTTAACAACTGTGTTTTACCAGTGGTCTACTTCTGCGTTTTGCTTTTCATCGCTCAGATTTTGGCAAGACAGAGGGCTGAGGCTCAGTAAGGTGCTGCAGTCTGGAGGGGGGCAATGTAGTAATCTGCTCTCTGTCTCTCCTCTGGTGTCCAGAGGAGAAGAAAATGAAGCCGACATGATTATCAGATAGCTCATTAACTGAATCCCATCAGAAACGGTCACTCCGCAAATTCTTGGTGATTTAATTCCCCCATTTAATTATTTCCTCCCCTAGAAATGATTAGCTCACATTAGAGACAAATTACCTGTTAATTCTCCATTTGATAATTAGTGCTTTTCTAGGCCCTAGTTAAGCTTTCTTGCCTTATGTCAGATTTGATCAAAAGCAGGCACCCAAGTCTTTTGATTTGGGTTTCTATTAATGTTTCCATTTCCCCTTTCAGGTGCGAAAAGACAGGCAGGGGTCTGACAGTGCCCGTAGGATCTCCTGGAGTGATGGTTCCTTCCCCATTTCTGCTGTGGACTTTGCATGAAAGACAAAAAATGCACTCCAAAATTAATTACATTGCCAAACCGTGACCTTTGCAGCTTCTGCTGCGCTAGTGCCCAAAGTCTCTGAGCCTTGATTTTTTTATCTGCCTGGGTGTTTGTCGGGCACGGGGCCAGGGGCAGTGGCCTGGAGAGAGGCTGTGGTGGCAAAAGCTGAGTGCGAGGGCTTTCACAGTGGATGAGGGAATTATCTTGGGGTCTGGTCTCTGCTCCTGAGGCTGCTGCTGTATTTTATCTAAAGATTTGCTCAATGCAAAATGCAGAACCTGTCCAGGAAACAGAAGGCGATGCTTTCCCCGCCTCCGACGCCCCCTCCCGGAAATGTTTGCAAATCCCATCTCCTCTTTCACTCTGTGTTCCTGCCAGACAGAAGCTGCTGGCATTATGTCTTCATTTCGCTGCACAGTGTCATGGTTTCAACAGGAGGGGGGGATAGTCCCCTTTTGATCCGTGCGGCCCGTTGGTTCTGTCGGTGGGGCACTTCTTTAGGGACAGGGTGGTGTGGGTTTGGCTCTCTCCATACAGTGGAAAGCAGAGAGCTCGGGGCTGCTGTTTGTCAGGGGAGCACTGAAAAACCTGCTGGTGTATGAACCGTGGGTGATGTTGCTGCAGAGCACAGTTTGTCCCTGCACACTCCCAGGGGAGTGGTGGCAAATGCTCAGTTCAGGCTGGCGTAGGATGGAGCTCAGAGAGCTCGCTGGGGCTGGGCTTCCCACACGGAATAAGGTGTGTCAGCAGCGCCCCAGCAACACCTGACAGAGCGTGTTTGGACTGGGCTGGTTGGTCCTGCACTGGCATGACAGAGGAAAGGCAGACAGATTTCTGTATGGAAAGGAAGGCACATTCCATGCTTGAATAAATATAATGTTCCCGTCTCCCTCAGCTGCTGCCTAAGCCCCATGTCTCCCAAACCACTTCTGTCTTTGGTGAATCAGTCAGGCCCAGAGCTTCGAGGGTGTTTAAGCTGCTGACATCCCCTGGCAAACACCTAATCCTTTTTAGGTCACTCAAGTGTGAATGGAGCCACCTAAACAGAGGTGCTCCTGCCCGGCACAGCCCTAGAGCTGCAGGGGTGGGTCTCAGACAAGGTGTGTCCAGATCTGGGCTTTGCTGGCACAGCCTCACTGTGCTGTGTTACTGCCCTGGCTGCTCATCCCATTCCCCTGCAGATGCTACTGCCTGTCAAGTTGTGAGTTACCTGTGTGTTCTCCTCCTTTCTGCACCCTGAGAGGAGGCTGTAGCCTTTCAGCTGGAGACCCTCAGGCAACACACAGCCAACTTGCAGCACCTGAAGGGTCCCTGGGACCTGATGGGATGTTCTGTCAAGGTACCCACTGAGCACCTACCCCAAATAATAATCTGAGTGTGTCCCAGCTTGGTGCTTTTACTTGTTGCTTCCATAGTCTGCTCTTTCTTTGCAAATTTTAAATGGCACAACTTGCAGCCCTGAGCAGCGAGGTTTCCCCAGCTAAGGGGAACGTTTCTGTTACAGTGGTGAGCCCATTGCTCTGGTAGGAGAGAGAGAGACTGTGGATAGGCTGTCACCAAGTGCACCTGAGTGGCTGCTGTAATTCTCAGAGAGTGCCAAGGAGGGAGAGGATATGTTTTGGATGCCCCAGGACTGCTGCCCTACATGGCCTGTCATGCTGCTCCTTCTACCTCCCACACCCTCATGTACCAAATGTGTCTCCCCTGCACAACCTGGTAAGTCTCAGAGGAGAAGTGTGAAAGAGCTGCTGAAATCAAAGGGAAATAATAACCATAGTGAGAAATTCTGCATAGAAGGCAGGTTTTTTGAGGGCTGTGGTATCTTGCTGGTGTGATTTATTTTTAATGCTGAACATCTAGCCCTCCATTACATTTCCCACAGCTCGGCTTCATCAGTGCACTTCTGCAGCATCTCCCTGCCCCTGCCTCATACACATTGTTTGCCTCCTCGTTTATTTTCTGTTTCCCACCGTACAAGGAGGGCAGATACTCTCTTCTCTCTGTTGTAACTCAAATCAGGCACAGTAGCTCCAGCAGCCTGTTGCAACACACTTGTTGCTAAAGCCCAGCTGCTGTGGCACAGCTTTTCTGACAAGAGCAAAGAGGGTTTTCCCCACCTCTCTGTGGGCTCCTGTGAATCTAACTCAACCTGCACAGCATCCCTGGATGCAACCTAGAAACAGTTAAGGGATGAGCAGGCTGCAGTGCTGCTGCTGTCAAGCCAGAAGGAGCAGAGCTTTCTCATCCCATTTCCAGTTACTAGGCTTGGGACTCAATGCTGATCCTATCCAAGAGCTGCCTCCTCTGCCACTGTCAATTCGCTGTCTCAGAAAAAGATGTTGAACCCCTTCTCCCACAGGTATCGAGGTCTTCTGCAGCTGGCAGGAAACAAAGCCTTTTGGATGAGCAGAAGTGCTGTACTTCTGTGATCCATAAATATCCCCAGTGTGGGGGATTTGCTGTCTTTGCCATGTCATGCCACAGCGACTTTTTTTGGTGACGCCCAGGGTTGGCACGGAGGAGGAGGTGTCAGCAGCCCATAAGATCACAGGCAGGGAATGAGTAGGAAGAAGAATATGTGGGTGTAAATCTGAGCTTATCTCCTGCAGTGGCTGCTCCCCTCCCACCCCCAGGCTCTGCTAGCTTTAATCATCTTAGGCCCGTGCAAAAACTCTGCATATGTCAGGTGGGCGATGTGTGAGTAGCTGCATTACTGGAGCTGGAGAATCTAAACCCCCTGCAGATGAGCTTGGTGGAAGCCTGGGGAGAGCAGCGTGACAGATGTCTGCTGATGGCTGCACTGGTTGCTCCCAGGGCAGCTCCTGATCCCAGTGACTGCTCCATCTCCTCTCTGGAGTGCCCTGGAGCAATGCTGTGTTTTCTCACCAGAGTTTCATGTGCACCGTGTTTGGACTCCCTGAGTTTCTTTGTCCTTTATCCATGACATCCTTTATTAGTGGCCCAACACATTCCGTTCGGGTGTCCACCCTGTGGGGAGCTTTTCCTCGTGCAGCTGTTGGGAGGAGCCCTGGAGACTTTCTTATGCCCCTTTCCTTTGCTAGGAGGGGGCATAGCTGAAAGGTGTGTGTATGGCCCTTTGTATTGCAGTGCACGCTGGCTGCAAGGAGAACTCGACCACAACGAACAGTTTTTCATGAATTCTCTTGCTGCAGTTTCATTCCAATCCTTTAACTGATCTGGGCTTGGTTACCCACGGAATTCATGACCATTGCATACTCAGTAAGGCATGATAAGTTCATTTAACAAATCTTCCAGATCATCTGTAATTGTATATTGCTCTAACCTCAGGTATAAGGTACTCGTTATTATGGTATTGAAGTTTATTCCTGATTTGATGCTTTGCTCCTTTCCTGCTTGGCAGCACCTTTGACAGACAACAGATTCTATTTTAGATCTATTACCAGGTGATTATGGCTGGTTGGCATGTTGGAGTTCACCTTGTTAGTTGGCATTCAGAAGTGTTAGTCAGGCAGCAGAAAGTATCACGACAGGTGGAGTGAAAATCACATTGCAACACAGCTGTAGCCCCTCAGATTCCTTCATCCGAGAGTTCCAGGGCTTCTGGTTCATTCTCCCCAAGTACCCGACCTGGCTACAGAGCAGGCTGCTGATGGAAATGTCTGAGCTAAGCAGAGACAGGTAAGTGATGAACCTGCCCCAAACGTTGACACTATACAGGGGAGAGAAGGTGGCACTGCCCTTGTCATGGAGGTGGGAGAGATGAATCACCAGCAGGTGAATAAACTGTCTCGAGCCCTGGGAGGGCTGTTGGCCTGGCCAATGTGTGGGCTGTTGTGTGTTTAGTGCAGATAGGCTGTTTCAAGAGATGTTAGCAGGTCTGTGTGTAAGTTCACTGTGCATTGCCCAGATGTGGCTGTGGAGGCAGATTTATTAGGATGAATGGACTCACCAGCTACCAAGGGGGAATTAAGCGGAGCTCACTTCCATGTGTCCTTGCCTCTCTGTGTGTACTGTGCAGCATTCCCTTTAGATAATAAGGAACTGCAGGAAGCCACTGCCCTGGGCAGCACTTTGTGGAAAGCACTGTGTGAGGACTTCAGCAGGAGACAAGCAGCTCTGTATTACACGGGATAGAAATGACAGAATAGATAGAATGACCCCACAGATGCTGAAAGGCTGTGGCAGAGCAGCTCCCCAGCTGCTGGTGAAAGCATCATGAGCCCAAACCCTCCCAGGGCTGCCTGGCTGTGCATGCCCACACCATTGGCACCCTGGGACAGGCTTCAGCAGGGAGAGCAGGCAGGCTGGTACAAGTGCTGCCAGCCTTGACTTTCCCTGTCTGCTGGTGTGACACGGGAGCAGCAGGTGCCCGCTCGGACACATGCTGGGCATGAGGTGATGCTGTGCAGCTCACTGAGCTGAGGGCTGCTCGGAGGCAGGAGTGAGGGCAGGGCTCCCCTCACGCTGCACAGAAACACAGATGCTGCACCCCCCGCTCAGGCTTCACCAGCAGCGTTTTTTCCCTGAACAGAGAAGCCTGAGCAGGGCTGGCCAGTTTTAGTCAAGGCCAAGAGTCACAGAGTGAATGTGGGAGACGTAGATTCGAGTTCCTCTTTAGCTTTAGTTGATACGGATCTGAGCCCAGTTTCCCTCTCCTTCCCCAGGGCTGCTCTGGGTATTGTGGGGAGTTACCTGGTAACCCAAATGGTGTTGTTTTTTAGCACTGCATCCATACACATGTACTGCAGTGGGAAGCAGGAACTTGTTTCCATGACATATGCTCAGCCCCTCACTGCAGAGCAGCCCACACTGCTCCTTTCTTGTTGGAAATGTTACTGTTTGATTGGCATGAGGGAGACATGAAACCACATCACAGGATGGGCTGGGAGAGACCTGGTGAGCTGATGTAAAAGCCAGTGGCCTGGACAGTCTTGGAGAGGGTCTGTGTCCCTCTCTTGGCAGGCAGTTGGAGGATTTGTCCTTGATGGAGCTCCATTCCATCCCCCTGGCTCCCTGTTGCCTGTGCATGGGGTCTGCATGAGGTGGGTCTAACTGGGCTGTTAGCAGATGTCGTAGGTTTACCAGCCCCTTCTCCAGGGTTGAAAAATAGTTAATTTCAGGTAGATTTCTGGAGCAAAGTCAGTTATAAGTTTTAGTAACGCTTCTGCGAATGACATATTTAAGAAAATGGAAGAGAAGATGAATTACGCAGAAGAAATCCTAGTTCGGAGAGGAGCAGAGGAGAACAAGAGATAGCAATGGAGCCTCCAAGGTCAGTGTAGCAGGAGGGGGGAGGAGAGGCCCGGGGGGGTCCCCTCTCCCCCTCCAGCAGGGGAAAAGACTTAAAAACTAAAACCC
>VXAY01003244.1:79833-169588 GCA_013399855.1 Oxyruncus cristatus | reverse complement strand
GCAGCAGAGAGAAAGAGAGAGGGAGATTGCCAGCTACAGCTGATTGGAGCTGTTGCTCTAGAGATAATAGAAAAAACTTTCAAGTGCTGCAAATTTGATTTAAAGGAGCTACAAACCCTGAAAGTAGAGAAGAGACTTTTCTCCTCCTGGACTAATACAGGGGGAAGGAGGGATTATTTTGTAAATACATAACATTTTCTTTATAATTTTACCTAGTTAAAATTGTTGTGTATATTATTCTTTAGTTTTTATCCTGCTAGTAATAAATTTAATATTATTCCCCCATGTCAAGTCTCTTTTGTCTGTACAAAACTTCTCTCATGTCATAGCAATTGTGTAAAAAGTTTGAAAAAAAAATCGGTCCAGAGTAAACCCACAACAGCAGAGGTTTGGGCTGACAAGATGAACACACTAGCCCAAGGTTTGTTATGCACTGCATCTGCTTCAGGCTGCCTACCCTAGAGTGTGCTGTTCCCTTGCAGAAGATGCTCATGCTGTAGCTGCAGGCTCCTGGGCCCCAGCTCCTACTGCAGAGCTTGGCCATCGGGCAGCAGCTGGGCTGGGCCTTCAGATTTGGTGCCCAGCTTGACTATTTCTGCTCCTTTTTTGGCTTCACTTCCTTACCCTCCACGTGGGTAAGCAGCTCTTTGGCGGCTATTTCTTGCCAAGTGCTGCTGCTGGCTGCCTTGTCTCATCCCTGCTTCCTCCTTCCATGGACCAGGTGGTGAAGAGTCCCCCAGGGTCACTCCTGTGGGCAACCTGCAGCCAGCTGAGCCCTACCATGAGGCACTGCTGGGCTGCTGTGCCCCGGGGCTGGGTTTGGGCATCCTGATGTGCCCAGTGCTGCCTGTGCTCTCAGTCGATGGGCAGGAAACTGTTCCCACTCAGCCCAGTTCTGTGATGGCAGCCCATGAGTGTGGGTGTGCCTGCACTGCTGGGAGACAGCTTGGGAGGGAGGGAAAGCAGGGCAGCTGCTGCTGTGAAATGGAGGCCCTCCTTGCTGAGGATATGGGGAAGGACATTGTGGGGGGCACCACAGCAACTCTTCTGTCCAAGGGGTGTCTTGAGGTGGTGTGGATCTTCTGCTGCTGCAGTGGGACTGGCAGAAGGCAGACCCATGAGGACACAGCACAGCAGCCTGAGGGCGCTGGGTGGGCTGTGAGGGGGCTCTGACACAGGGAGAGGGACAGCAACAGCCTGTGACCCACAGCACCCACACTGGGCAGGGACTGACAGTCCTGGGATGAAATGAGACCCCATTTGGGTAGGGATGGGGGAAGGCCCTGCAGGAGAGCCCCCATAAAACACCTACAGGTGCCCCCAGGACTCTGGAACTTTGTGCCTGAGCCAAATTTGGTGGTCTCAGTCCAAACAAAAATGAAACGCCTGCCTGCGGAAGAGAAGCTGTCCTCTCTTCTGAGCAAGGGAAAGGCTCTTTAATCCTTGCTCCTGAAGTCCTGGTTGGCTCCTCAGCTGCTTCTGCATCTCCTGTAATCATCAACATCACGCGTGTACCAAGCACTATTTCTGATGGCAGCACGGTCTGTGCTGCAGCTGCAAACCCCAGCCATCTCCACACCGGTCCCCCTTGTCTGCTCAGAGCACAGCAGTGCCACCACAGAGGCCACCACGGAGGCCACCTCCTGGCCCCAAACCCACACCATCCGGAGCCGTGAGCGCAGCAGCGCGGCCGGTTGTGTGACCGCCCCGTGTGCAGTCTGGTCCCACGGGGCAGAGCCGACAACAGGAGCCCCGTCGAGAAACGCTGAGGCAGCTTCTTCAAAGGTCACCCCGGTGATTATGTGCACAGGAAAGGCTCAGCTGTGCAACACAGCTGTGGCTGTGAGGAGAGGGGAAGTGAGCACCGAGCTGTGAGTGCTGTTACAGAAGCTCGGGAAACCAAAGCCTGGGGCAGGCGGAGGGGCTCAGGTGCTCTGTGTCACAGGGACCTCAACCCCCAGCACTAGTCCCACACATGCAAGCAGCTATCAAAGATTAAAAACAGGGGACTGAAGACGTTCAGCCACCGCAGTCAGGCAAGCAGCTCTGCCTCTTCACTGCTGTGACGAGGGCAGTGCTTGGCTGGAAGGGTCTGGACGTGCAATGCCTGGGTTCCATCTAACCCAGCACTGGTGTGTAGTGGTGTGGAGGTGCCCCCAAAGCTGCATATCCTCAGCTGTCTTGTCATACTGTCAGTGAAAATGGGCCCATGATGGTGTCCACAGGTAAGTGGATAAAGTAGGCAAGATGAGACGTCCCACCTTCAGTTAGGTGAGATGAGTCCCACCAGCTGTTCTTAGCCAGCCTTTGAAAATGAAGGGAATGTTTTAATCTGAGGAGGAACCACTGCAAGAAGCATCCCCCAGTGATCATTTTAAATCATATCAATGTGTATCAGAGATAGGAGCTACATTCATATCCTTAAGTCACCGTCACATGGAATGCCCCTGGCCATGAAGAAATGGGTTGTTAGAAGCAATCTTGCATCAAGTCTGCACAGGCCTGTCCTGCAAGACAGGCTTTTCTTCACTGCCAGCTGGTGAAGCTGTGCCAAGGTTTTTGTCCCCACAGCAGACACTACTGGAGCAGAGCGAGCTACTCCAATCAGGACTGAATTCTTCAAGTTTTTTTGGTGGAAGATAAGATATAAATGTGTTTGGGTTTGTTTTTTTTTTTTTCAGTGGCAGCATAGCTCTGCTGCTTTCTGGTCTGAGATGCACTGCTCTGTTGACCTCTGGCTTCTCCGAGTTCCTAGAGATTAAAAACGGCAGACCATGAGGAAGAGCCCTTGTGGCAAAAAAATTAACAGCACAGAGCTGCTGTAGCAAGGGCTGCAGCTTCCGGGTCTGCTTCCAGCCTGGCAGCCACAGCAGCTTCGCAGCACTGAGCATCTCTCATGTGCTCAACCCTCAGCATTAACCAGCCCTGAGTCATGCTCTGAAAAATGCTGAAGTGTGGTTTAAAGCCCAAGTTTGGTTCTTTAAAGGATAAATGCTGGTCTCCTTTATGTACCCTCTGGTATTTAAGGTTTCCTACCTAAGGCAACTAGAAACTTCTCCTTTTCAGGCTTCTTTCTCACATTGTCATAACCCTTTCAGGACCAAAGGTTATGAGGAAATGAATCAGAAGTTGGCAGAAGTTCATGGGAGCCACTGGGTGTCTGGCCTGATGCACCTGCTGAAGAGGTGAGGGAGACTTGCCTAGAAACTGTGGCCTCCGTGTGCCTCCCATTCCCAGCTCCCCAGCCTCCCCCAGGGCATGTGCTGGGATGTTCATACCATCTCTGTGCTGTGGTCTGGAGGTGTGTGAGGCTCCTGCCCGTGGATGATGCACAGAACTACACTGCTGTGAGCCTTGGGGCTGCTGCTGCTGGCCAGGCAGGAGCTCCAGGTGTGCAACACGTGTTTGCTGGTGAGGCTGTGGGTGGGAGGGCTCATGATGGGGCAGGACATGGGCTGTTTCTGCTGTTTTACCTCCAGCCGTAGTAGAAAAGTCTGGAATGGGCTGGATCGCCAGGTCAGCTGCAGTCACGGAGCTGAGTATGTGGGATGGATGCTGATGGCAGAGCTGCTGCCAGAAGCTCCCTCAGGAGTTAACACCCGTGCTGGTCTGTGGTGAGGCTGCTGCTGCAGTAGCTCTCTGGGGTGTTCCCTGCCAGCCTTCCTGCAGCAGCCGGCTTCGGCAGCACTGGAACAGCACCACAGCTGCAGGATCTGCAGCAGGTACCTACTGTACAGTAGGCACCCCCACCCCCAAAAGTGCCTGCTGAGGTGCTCACAGCGGGGCACAGGGGAGCCCCAACGTCTCAGCAGAAATGCGGTGCCTTGGTGCAGATCAGCCCCTCCTGGTTTCTGATTTCGTGTTGCCATGCAAACCGAGCTGCAGATCTAATCCCTGGGGAGCTGCCAGCTGATCACACAACAAATTGTGCCCAAGTCCCGTGTACCTTCCCTGCCCGCTGCCTCCCACCTTGCAGACAGCATGTGTGCACCTGGGAGGAGACGATTCCTGGTACCGCTGTTGAGGGCTCTTGTAAACGCTGGGGAAGGAAAAGCAGAGAACAGCACTTTCCCTCCCTCCCTCCCTCCGTTTTCTCCGGGGCTGGAAGGCCGGGGATCTGCTTTCTGTGATCAGGGGGGTTGAGGCTTCCTGGTATTCCCGTGGGAACCGGGACTTTCAGGGGAAACATCAGCTGCCCCATCACTAGTGAGCACCCAGACAGTGCCACTTCTGTCCCCACAGGGTCTCCAGCAGCTTCAGCTCTGTGGTGGAGGCTGCAATGTGCCCGTCTGTGGCTTTGCAAATCTCTTTCCTCCTCTGCAAAACAGCGCAGTGCAAAGCTGTGGGGGTTGTTAGAGCAGGGTGGTGGGAAAAAGTATCCTTCAGCTAAAAACAGTGCTATTTGGGTCATCCCCTCCAGGCTGCCCCCAGCACCACCCTGCTCACGCTGTTGAGACAGACGCAAATTTCCGGAGATGCCAGCCAGATTCCTTGAGACTGAGGGAAAGCCAAACCAAAATAAACCTGATGTAGCTGGGTGCTTTAATTTGCAGGAAGAGCCGAGCAGCAGCAGGCTGGTACCCAGCTGAATCTTTCCTACTGTATCAAGCATAAATTCATCAGGTATTCCGTTTCCTGGGGAAAAAAAAAAAAAAGGTAGAATAATTCACTTAGAAATAAAGAGTAAAGCTGTTTTTCCCTCTGACATGGTGAATACAATTACCTAAGGCATGGGAAGCTGAGATAACTCACTTATTCAGCCCCCACTCTCCAAAGAAACCATCATCATTCTGTCAGAAAAGGCTTTAAAACCCAATTCACATCCTGAATGCTAAAACATCGCCACACACAGAAGCTGTCCTTACGATTTCCACGTACCAGCTGCAGCATCACAAGCAAAACACACTCTCAGACGGGGCAGAGTTTGTTATTATCAGGGCCATATACGCCGTGCAAGCTCCAGCAAGGGTTTGCTGACCCTTCTCCCAGTGCAGCTGTCCGTGTCCTTCAGGAGCAATTCCCAGCACAGCAAAGCCCACTGGCATCCTCGTAGCAGTGTAGGAGCCATGCTGGGGCTGGGGAAGTGTGCATGGGGAGAGTCCCAGGCTCTGTCTGTTTGGAGAGCTCAATGAAGGGAAGCCATAAGCCTGTGTTTGCCCCCAAATTTAATTCCATTTAGGCTGCACCCTCCCACCCCTTCTGCCCTTACATAATGGGGAGCGGAGTAATGACTTCCAGCAATGCTGTTTGAGTGGCAGGAGTCCAATTCTGGACTGTATTTTGTTTTTTTTTTTTGATGGTGGGGGGAGAGCAGGGTGGCAGAGGGGAGAAAGCATCAGTTTGGTTTGTGTGCAATCCCTGTTTTGCTCTGGGAGCTTTAGAGGACAGACACATTCTTCCATCTCCACTAATCCTCCTCTGATACAGAGGATTTTCCTGCCATTAAATGATAGCTTGTGAGAAAAAAATGCCAACTTTTCGGGGGCTGACTCGCATGGCTAATGGCAGCCTCACGAGCAGGAGGGAGGACACAGCCACTGCCTGGCCAGGTAAGCAATGCATCTGGATGATTTCTGTTGGGAATTTGAGTTTCAACTATTTGATCCTAAGCTGGTTACGCTCCTCTGTACCAGCACCTATTTCCTGGGGAGGCAGCCAGTCTATTACTGTTGGTGACCTTTCCCCACATCAGATAATAGAAACCTGACCTTGGCACGGCTGGCGGGGAGGATGCGGATGAGCTCCTGAAAAGCAGTGGCAAAAAGCTGCAGGATTCCCTGAGAAGGTCAGTGGTGGAAGAAAGATACTCACCAGGAAGGCGCTGGGGACTTCAGTTTGAAAGTGTGTGTGAGAAGAGCTTTTTTTCTTCATCTTCCTTTCTAAACATAGATCTTTTTGTGGACAAATGATACAGGGAAATGACAGAGGATGAAACCTGTCTCTGTTCTTCCTGTGTGCTTTTAGATCCCTCAAGTTTGCTTGCCAGACCTGAAATGCCACTAGGGAATAATCAAGGTAATGTTTGCCATCATTTTAAATGGTGAGTATACTCTTATTCTGCATTACCCAGTAGTGGATTAGACAGATCAGTTGGAAAGGTGGTGGTTAAATAGTCAATTATTGCAATCATTGTCTCTTTACCCTTCTTAAAACTCTGTAACCTTTTTTTTTTTTTTCCTGGTCTCTCGCTGTTTCTTCCAAATACTGAATTCTGTAGTATTTAAAAGAGCAAAAGAGATTATCCCTGGGGAATTTTGTTTTTTCCTTAATGCCACAAATATTTTTGACCTTACTGCTATATTTCACTGTTTTTCTAAAACACACATTTCATTTGAGCACCCTCTGTGTCAATGAGTTGGAGGCATCTTCCAGCTGCTGCCCTGTCTGTGAACACAGCATTAAAAGGAAAGAACATCCTTTCCGGGGAAGGAGTAAGGTGGGAAAGGTGGGAATGTTTAAGGCTATGTTGGTCAGATGGTCCGAGATCAGGCAAGAGTTAATCTCCTGTGCTCTGAGCAACAGCTCTCCCAAGGGTTTAGTGGGATTCAGGTGGAGAGTGTTTTCCAACTTCCTTTGCAAGAGAAAGAGGGAGTAAATGCCACAAAGACTGCGGTGCTGAGGGGCATCTCTGAGCTTCTGTTGCTGGGGGGATATTTTCTCACTGGATGGTCCTCAAGTCCTGGCTTTCCATGTCCTGCACAAGGCAAAGAGTTACACTCGTAAACAGAGATCTTAGAAGCCTGCTGTGAAATGCCACTTGCAGAAGACCCAGATTTGGCACTTACGTATAAGGAAAACAGGCTGGATATGGCTTGGGTATGGATATTTCCTTTATTGAGTGATTAGAGAAGAAGCAGGGAGGGGAAGGAGGGGATTTGGTTATCAGCAGACTTGTTCCTACCCTGCACACAGTGCACACAGCAGTGGGTGCAGATCTGCTCTGAAGGCCAGAGATGTGACTGAGCTTGGGGCAGCTGAATTTAAGCATTGAACTTGCTCAGGACAGTCTCACCTATAGGACAGCCTATGCACATATGCCCCTCTGGATGTCACCCTGAGCGCATACAAGGCTCTCACACCAGCAGCAACATTTGCATCCATCGTTTTCCAGACAGCCACCTGCAGTCAGACATTTGGGAACAGGCAAATCCTTAATCTGTCTGGCCCTCAGTTTATATAACTGCCTGACAAAAACAACATATGCCCCTGTTGGCAGGCAGTGGGGTGGGCTGGTGCAAAGGGTAGGGAACGAGGCAGCCCCTGGGCAGGCTGAAAAAAAAAAGAGCAATCTGAGTCCAGTGTGTTCTCCCCCCTCTTGTCCTTGGGCTCCTCTGCTGCTGTCCTCCCAGGGCTCTGTCTGAGGGAGACTTTCCTTTAGCTGTGGCTGTTAGATAAGGGCTCAGGGAAAAAGCAGGAGAGCAGACAAACAAACAAAATGACAACCTGTCTGAAATCCTTCCCACCTCTCAGAGTCCTTCACTATCATTTATCCTTGAAGTGATGCTGTTTTGCTAATTCTCCAGTCACGATAACGTGGCCAGGCATGATGGGACCTGAATTTCGATGAAGAGGCCGCAGCCAAAGTCCTTCTGGGGTGTTCTCTCTGTGTATCTAAATCCCTCTTCCACATGCAATGACCAGGATGGTTCGAACAGAACTATCTGGGCAGTTCCTGGATGGATGCCCATCAGTGGGGACCTGCCCAGCAACTGGTTTTGCAAAGTCTCCTGCTTGCAGAAGCCACAGACAGTGTAAACTCCTAAATACAGTCCCGTGCATGTTGCCTTTAAAAAGAGTGGAGGAAAGGCAGAGAAATTGCAACTCGAACTGTCATTTGTTCTGTACATTAAAGCCTCAGGGACTGTGAAAATAAAAGCTTGATGCTTGCTGAAGCTGATGCTTCCTGGCATATCACCTCACAAGTCTGTCTTAATAAAAATGCCCGCTGGGAATACAGCTGCAGTGGGCAATCGCTGTGCTGCAAACTGCAGGGAGAGGCAGCCCAGCTGCTGGGAGCTTCCCTGTCCAGACACTCAGCAGGAATGGGGGGGAAATCCCGTCCATTGGCCCTTGGGGCCAGACACGACCACAGCAGCAGCAGCAGCAGCATGATTCCAGCAGTGCTGTAATAAAGGTGGCTGTTGGCATCTCATGTTTTTTTAGGGAAAAAAAAAAAGGATTATGCTTATGTGGGAGCCAATAAACTGCAGCAGAAAAACCAGTCAGGAGCAATAGCACCATTTCCTGCTAGTGACTACATGGAGTTCTCTGGTGTGGCTGCTCATATTTTGTTGAGCAGCAGGTAGGATATGCCCGGGAGAGCAATTACAAAATGGGCTCTGCCTTCAGTTCTTCTTCTCTGAAGAGTTTATTTTCATAGAATCAGAGAATGGCTTATGTTGGAAGGGACCTTAAAAATCATCTAGTTCTCACCCCTCTGCCAGGGGCAGGGACAACTCCCACTGGACCAGGTTGCTCAATGCCCCATCCAACCTGGCCTTGAACATTTCCAGGGATGGGGCATCCACAACTTCTCTGGGCACCCTGTGCCAGTGCCTCAGCACCCTCACAGTAAAGAATTTCCTCCATATATGTAACCTGAATTTCTCCTCTTTCAGGGGTAAAAACCATTTTGCATTAAAAAAAAATAATTAATTTTTCAGATTTTTTTGTTGACTGGATGTTTTTTCCCCACAAAAAGAGCCTGTCTATGGAGGCTCATGTCTCCCACTCCTTTTGTTCTTCTCTGATTTCTCCCCAAGAGCTTTATTCTCTTCCTTGTTGCACACCCACCTGCGTGGGACTAAACTGAAAAGAAACAACAGCCACACACCTCTCATGTCAGGCTTATAAAGGACAAAGTGGCTGCTCCCTTCAAATATAAGGCTCTACGGTGACTGTCTTGAGAACTGGCAAAACAGTAAAAACTGTACTGGAGGTGCAGAGTATCTCATCTATGACGAGATCATGAAGCGAGCAGTTGAACAATCTCTCTTAATTTGTTTTTCGTCATGCTGTTCTACGAGTACACAGTAGGAATATGTTTTTAAATACTGTACTGCATCCTTCAGGGCTGATAGTTCCCCTTCCAGTACCGTACTGGCTCTGGTGGAGAAATGTTACATTGAAAGGAATGAAGCAGAAATCATGAATTGGACATAGCCCAGGCGACCAGCTGATCTCCCCTGCTCACTGCCTGACTCAGCATACACTGCTCTCCCCTCTTCCCCATACAGAAATACTGCTATTATGGATAGATGCTGGCCTTCAAAACATCTCTGCCTGCTCCCTGGCCAAAAACCCTCTACCTTCTGCCTGGCCAAACCATGGCAAACCACCAACCTGCAGAGAGACCAGTCACAGAGACACTGAGAAATGCTAAAGTCTAGATGGCCCCCTCTTGGGGAGAGCAGTTAACCAGAGATGATGTTCTAGATGACACATATTCTCAGTGGGTTTAAAACCCCCCACAGAAGATTGTTAGGAATCCTTCACAAGAGCTCGTTGGTCAGCACTGGTGTAGAGGTGGCAATTAGCCTGGCTAGAAGGGAGGCAAAGACAGCATAATTTCTTTTTCCTGTGGTGCCTAATACATTTGCTAATAGTTCATCCCTGCTCTCTCCTGCCACGCCTCCGTGGGGATGGCGCGTTCCTCCCTGGCAGTGATCCTTTGGATCCCTCATGTCCACGGGGTTTGGGCCTGTGTCCGGTCCTGCCCTCCCAACTGCGTGTGCACCCAGGAGCGGAGCTGCTCCGTCCTCTGTGACCGCGCCGGCCTGGGGCAGATCCCCAGCGAGTTCCCTTGTGAAGCCTCTTCTATCAACCTGGACAAAAACAGCATCAAGTTCCTCTCCGAGAGGGCCTTCGGGACCTTGCCTTCCCTCAAATCCCTGTCGCTCAACCACAACAACATCTCCTTCATCACCCCGGGGGCTTTCAAGGGGCTGCCCAGCCTGACCGAGCTGAAGATGGCCCACAACGAGTACATCCGCTACCTCCACACGCGGACTTTCACCGCCCTCAGACGGCTGGTGAGGCTGGACCTGGCGGACTGCAACCTCTTCAACATCCCAGACAGGATCTTCATCGAGCTGCCTGCGCTGCAGGAGCTCTTCTGCTTCCAGAACAACTTCCGAAGGATCCCAGGTGCCATCAGGGGCATGGAAAACCTGACCCATGTTTACCTGGAGAGAAACAGGATCGAAGCGGTGGCCTACAACTCCCTGCAGGGCCTGAGCAAGCTGAAGTACCTGAATCTGCAGGACAACAGGATAAATGTCATTCACGAGCGAGCCTTTCAGGCCTGTCAGAAGATGGAGTACCTGTACCTGAATGACAATTTGATCAGTGAGCTTCCAGAAAACTCCTTTGATGGCCTGAGGCGCCTGAAGATGCTCAACCTGGGGGGGAATTTTCTCAGGAACATTTCCAACACCTGGTTCAGGGACCTGGGGGAGCTGGAGATCCTCTACCTGGACCGCAACAGGATCAGCTACATTGAGGAAGGGGCTTTTGAGAACCTCACCAGCCTGGTCTCGCTGCACTTGAACAGCAACAACCTGACGACCCTGCCCTTCTCCGTCTTCGAGCCGGTGTATTTCCTCGGGCGGCTGTACCTCTTCCGCAACCCCTGGGAGTGCGACTGCCGCATCGAGTGGCTCAAGGAGTGGATGGAGAATTACAGGCTTGTCAGGGATATTCCTTGTGCCTCCCCCTCCTCAGTAGCCGGGATTGACCTGACGGACGTGCTCTACGAGAGGTCACCAGAAGGTTACTGTCTCGACCCGGTGGAGCTCAACATCACGTCTGAGGGTCCGACCCCAAGTGACGAGCCTTGGTCTACCACAGAGAGCAAGTTCAACAGCCTTATCTCCAAACTCTTGCTTCAGATGGGCCTTCCCGAAGAGGTGTCAAACGCCACTGAAGTCTACAGTAACACCACGCAGCTGGATGGACAGACTGAAGGGGTTTCTTCTGGCGTGGGGGAAAACAGTGTCGAGGCCGACTCCTCTTCTTTTTGCCTCCCAGCACTTTTTACAGTGATTGTTTTGCAGTGCAAATAGTCGAAGGGCTGTGTGGACCTTGGGTCCTGCTTAAGTGTTTAGTCCTTGCACCTACTTTGTCGTTAGGGAGAAGTTTGTGCTGCGGGCCTCTGATACATAACTGGCTCCAAACTCTTCCAGATTGGGTTGGATGGATCCAGCTCCAGACTCCCCTGGGACCTGGTGGGATCTGGTTCAAGGCTGGATCCCACTCTGGGTAAGAAACCTGCCGTTTGGGTGTCCCACAGCCTCCTGGATACCCACAGAGCTCTGTGGAAGATGAGTAGCAGCAGGGTTGAGTTTTGCCTCGAGAGACTTGTGATGTTCCCTGTACCTCAACAGGATTTTGATCCTTTCTCCCTCCGCTATCCTGGCACAGATGCAGGAGAACCAGATGGACCCATGTTTGTCAAAACACTCTTCTCTGAGGCAAAGCTACTTAACAACATACTTATTAGTGTCATTTCAATGTATTTAATTTTATTCAATTAATATATTGTTTCAAGGAATATACTCTTTTTATTTGTAGATTATCTCATGGCAGGGCAGCAGGGCAGAGCATGATGATGACAAATGCAACCAGGCTCTACTAAATATTTTGTATTTCCATCACTAATGTGCACCACCACATAGTGTATCATATTATGCCATACTAACCAACCATGCTGTCATTTTCTTTTATATGGCATCTTACGTGTTTTATCTTTGAAATCTTCAATGAAAGCTACTAATATGATCAGAGAGAATTATAATGTTTTATGTATCAAAGCACATTAATAAAATAATTTGATATTTTGCTCACAAAAATAAATTAACTNTTTTTTTTTTTTTTTTTGAGATCCTTGGGTAACTCTGGTGGGGTTTTTTGTAGGCTACTCAAATGGGTGCATATGAGTGTCCTTTCATGGTCTAGAGCAAATGGCAAGCTATTTATTGCAGCCTAAGTACTTTCACTTAGGGCCTGACCACATTTACATTTGTGTTAAGCAGCAACACTTTGAAATATAAGTGACTATATAGAAATACATTTCTGTGATTTTTAACTATATTAAATCATTATACGTGGCTTATCATACTATGATGTACATGTTCATATGATATGATGCTTTATTAGTGCTAAAATGTCATGAAGGAGGAATGAAAATGGAAATTAATTTTAGGAAACTATCAAAATATTTTCCAAATCCCCTTTTTTTTCCCCCACACTTTCCCTTTCCCAACCAATTGAACATGAATATGGTTTCCTCCCCTGCCCTGAGGGTGCTGGAGTGGCAGCAGCAGAGTGGGAGCTGCCCTGGCTCATGCTTTGCTAAGGTGGTGGTTCAGTGTGGACACCACGTTGGATAAAACCAACTGAGATGAGCTGCCCTTGCCTCTGCTCCTTCCCCCAGGCACATGCAGGATGGACTTTGGGCATAGAACAGCTGAAAAATGGTGGGTAATCTACAAATTCATGCATGAAGACCTTTTGCTAGTTGCTCCTGTGCCCTCTTACATCTGTGATTGCCTGGGATTACTGGGGAAATAAATGAACTTGTTCAAATAGGGCTCAACCCTTCAGCAGAGGCGCCTTGGGTCAGGTATGTTCACGCTGGCCAGGCCAGGCCAGCTGTGAGTGAGAGGTGATGCCCTCAGGATCAAGCATCACTGGCATGCAACAACCCCACAGAGAGTCCCACAGTCCATAGGGAAAACAGCTCTGGGAAAAGCCAACATCAGCTCCTGTGCAAAATGGCTGTGAGCTCCTCAGCCTCTGCAGCAGCTGCTGCACAAAGTAGGGAAGCTGCCTTTTTACCTGCACGTTTCCCCAGCAAAAAGTTGTCATCCCCAGTGGCTTCCAGACATGTGCCTTGGGGCATCCTGGTTTGGTTTGCAGTGCTCTGTCCAGGAAGAGCTACTTCTTTCTAAGTAGTACCAGAGATTTCCAGAGGAAAGCTGAGCACAGGGAAAACCAAACCTTCCCTGTTGCAATGGCTCCTCAGCTTTCTGTAGCTCAACCACAGTTTCCCAAGGGAAAGCAAAAAAAAGCCAGATGGTTTGATAAATGCCTATTTGACCTGTTCCGTGAACTAAATTCAATGAGTTTGGATTTCCAGGCTATTTATGAATCCATTAATCTTCTTAAGTGCTAAATTCATCTGTGTATTATAAGAGGCTGTTTTTCAAACCCAGTCCATCCCAATGCTGTAGAGGCATATTAGGTTAAGGATGCCTTTACAGGAGCGGTATTTCATCCCTTCAGGGGAGGTTTATCAATAGGCTTGGCACAGATGGCAGGACACAAATGGTTGTATTTCACTTCCTGTAAGGATGGATGCCTCATGATTGAATTGTTTTCATAACCAGCATTTTTATTTTCTATGCTGAAGTACATTAAAGCTGAAGATCGCCTTACTGTGCAATTGCTGAGTGGTTTTCAAGTCAATTACTGCTTCGAAGATGCTTCTGCTTTATCTGCAAGATGCACGTCTGAATGTGAATCACAGAACCAACTGGGTTGGAAAAAACCTCTGAGACCATTGAGTCCAACCTTTGACCGAACACCACTGTGTCAACCAGACCATGGTTGACATGTCCAGTTTTTCCTTAGACACCTCCAGGGATGGTGACTCCACCACCTCCCTGGGCAGTCCATTCCACTCTTTCTATGAAGAAATTCTTCCTAATGTCAAACCTAAACCTCCCCTGGTGCATCTTAAGACTGTCCTCTTGTCCTACTACTGGTTGCCTGGGAGAAGAGCCTGACCCCCACTTGGCTACAACCTCCTTTCAGGGAGTTGTAGAGAGTGATGAGGTCTCCCCTGAGCCTCCTTTTCTCCAGGCTAAACAACCCCAGCCCCCTCAGCCTCTCCTCACAGGACTTGTGCTCCAGACCCTTCCCCAGCCTCATTGCCCTTCTTTGGACACGCTCCAGCACCTCAATATCCTCCCTAAACTGAGCGGCCCACAACTGGACACAACAATGGGGACACTCCCCATTGCCCAGTTGCTGGACAAGCTTTAGATTTTACATGACGGAGAAGCACCTATAGAACAAAACCTAAACATGGGCAAGATCAGCACCAAAGTTCTATTTGTCATGGGACAAGGCTACTATTTTAAACTGTAATATAAGGATGAACACAGAAAATAGATATTTCTGAACAGAGAAATATCTACGTCTCTTACCCAAAGCCTGATTTTGTTGACCCTATGGTTAGTTAAACCAGTCTGATCTTGTACTCTGTGGTTAGTTTTAGCCTTGAATGCAAGAAGTTCATTACTTCTGCAGTTTTTCTCACCTTTGACCTTCACCACATCCTGTGACTTCTGCTGCACTTCCTTCTTCTTCTGTCTGTCTTTTAAAGGACTGATTTAGAGTTAATTTTTAACCTGCACAGCATAAATCTTATATTCCCTAAAAAAATTTCCAATTTTAAAAAGACTTAAAACTTCCATTAGTTTTTCTATACACACCTGATGGTTTACTTTTCATGCACATCCTACGTATTTGTTTTTTTTATTAACAGCTAATTTCACTTTGGGCTTGCTCAGCATCTAAAACAGGGGTTTTGACCTGTGACTGGAGCTTCTTGATGTGGCTGTAGATTTGCTGTGGGACAAGCTTAAGGAGCCCTTTTTCTGCTTCCCTGTTTTCCACACCCTCCTTTCCTTGGTTGCAACTGCTTGTTTGTGCTCCAAGCCAAAACTTGCCTGTGCCCTAATGGTGCTGCTGCTGGGATTGAACTGGATCACTGCAATGGCCCAGTGAAAACCAACACTCACCCTTTCCCTCTTTATTTTTGATGTTTAGGAGCCCTATAATTTCCTCTAAATTTTTCTTTTGGGGTTGGGCCATAAGTGGGCTAAACTGGGAATAATAAGAATAAAATGCAATTGCTGAATCTGAAAGGGGGACAAGCTAAATGGGAACGATGATGCTCAGTTGCTGGTTTGCACCATGTGATTTACTGGTGCCCAGCAAGGATCTGGTGCAAGGGTACAGGGAGAGGTGTTCTCTTTATTCAGGACCCAAATAAATTAACAACTGAATTTAGGAAACACTTCAGCAAAACAGGCCCTGCACTATAGTTTAAGACAAACTGTAAAATAATGTTGCTCCAGGTGTGGATAGTTGAGATGGGATTATGTTGGGAACTCTGCAGGAGTGCCTGTAGATGAGCAACATGGACTGTGGGCATTAATTTTTGAATAATATGTTTATTTTTTACTTCTGTTTTGCTTAGACTGGGGGCTGACTCACAGGCACAGGGATATTGGGAAGAGGTCTAGGGAGTCTTGGGCTTTGTGAGGCAGACAAGGGGACAAGCAGGGTTTCCTTGCTGTAAGCAAGGAGACACCAAGTCCTTGGTGGGGGTGAGGATTTGCTGGACTCACAGCAAACTGGATCACACAGGAAGGTCTGAAAATACATGTGGCTCAATGGGGTTTTACTTCTGGCCTTTTGATGATGAGAACAGAGCCGTGAGTGCAGGGGGTAGACACACGGGCAAATGTGATAAATCAGTAACAAAAGGACAACTCACTGTGTGCACATAAATTGGGATGGAATTGGCAGTAGCGATTCCTCACTGGGCTGAATGATCATGTCTCAATGTGCTGTGACAATAAGAAATACATCAGACACTAAGTGGACAGGCACCTTGATGTATGAGACTGGCAAAGAGCCAGAAGACAAAGTATGGAAATAAATGGTAAACTTGCAATCAGACAAAGCTGGTTGTAAAGATCCGTGCTGAAACAGGTGATCAATTATTTTAATAGGCAAAAAAGTAGCAGTGAATTTGCAGATGCAGAATTTTTTTAGGCCAGTGAAGCTTAAAGGAGGTGTTGATGAATTCCAAGTTACTTGAAAGCTACAAGTAGTTTGCAGCAATATGATAGATAGCAGATGTTGGTATGTGTAAGGTAATACATATTGGAAGACATAACCTCAACTGTTCACGTGCATGGGTGGGTCTTAAGAAAGGAAGACCTGAGAACTGCTGTGAAGAGCTGGTAGATCAACTGACATCATAAACGAAACAAAATCCTACAAGTAACAGAGGTTGGGATAGGAAAACCAGCAAATAATGCAATAGGCTATTATGCCTTTTACTAGTGCATCCTCATCTGGAATATGTCCAGTTTAGGTCTTGCACAGCAGAAAACACACAGCAGCAATAAAGTTTGGGAAAAGAAGCAAATGAGTCATGGAGCTAAGATTTCTCATTATCCAGAAGTGAAAAGACTGGCTTTGTTTAGGAGAGAACTAGAGAGTGGTAAGTCCTGCGGGCTACAGAGATCCTTCTGCCACCTTTGGAAGCCATCCAGTGCTGCAGAGACTGTGGGCAGTGTGGGACACAAATGACTGTGTATTATACAGATCAGTGAGACAAGGCCACAATGACGTCCACTGTGGGATCCCCTGGGGATGTGGAAGCTGACTTTGATTCTTGGAGCTTTTCTACTTTTGTCCTCCTGGTTGTCACTTTTAAGAGTAGAGCTGGGTTTCTGTGTCCTTGGCTCAGACCTTGTGTGTGGTGGGTCTGCCAGTGACTTCTGACAACCATTAAAACTTACTGTGGATGCTGTGACACCTGAGGTCCAGCTCAGGTCACATCCCAATGTTAACAGAGCACAGAAGGCATTTATGCCAACATCAACCAATAAAAATCACCACGTAGCCTTTCAAGTATGTTGCATATGGAACCAACCTTTTTGAATGGGAAATTTTTTCCTTAAGTCACTAAAATAGGACAAATCACAGAAGCACAGAATGGTTTGGGTCGGAAGGGACTTTAGACCATCTAGTCCCTGCCATGGGCAGGGTCACCTTCCACTAGGTCAGTTTGCTCATCCAGCCTGGCCTTGAACACTTCCAGGGATGGGGCATCCACAACTTCTCTGGGCAGCCTGTTCCAGTGCCTCACCATGCTCATAGTGAAGAAACTTCTTCCTTATATCTAACCTAAACCTAACCTTTTTCAGGTTGAAGCCATTCCCCCTTGTCCTGTCACTACATGCCCTTGTAAAAAGTCCCTCTCCAGCTGTCTTGTAGGTCCCCTTCAGGTACTGGAAAGCTGCAAGGAGGTCTCCCTTAAAAAAAACCAGAGTGTTTGTCAGGAACAGTTTGGGAAGCAGCGACAAACCAGCCAGAGGCAGGTGCAGGGATTGCAGGACAGAGAGAGAGAGATACAACTGCTGTCACACTGGAGAACACAGTTTAAAAACCAATGCCCCAAACTTGCTAACTGGAAACAACTGGTACAAGCAACAATTATAAAGCCACCTACACCCCACAGACTGCGAGGTCCCAGATTTTGAGCTCTGTGAGCAGCTTCCTTGGCACAGTGAAGACTTCCTGGTGAGCGTCTAACCTCAGCCAAGAAAAGCCTCCCTCCTTCTTCCAGCCCTGGGAATTTCTTATTTCTTAGTCTTTGTCAACAGAAAAAAATCTTACACAGGAGCTGCCTGTGCAGTTTAGTATTACAAGTGCTAGTTAGTTTTTAATAATGCTGATTTAAGTAAACCTGCCTGTCTTTTGGGCAGCAAATGCCATGCCTGCATCTACAACACCTACTGAAATCCAGATTTGAGGACCAAAGTTACTGTCACAGGGTAAAAACCTCTGATGAATCCCCAAGTTACCTCACATGGATTGTGCCTGCAAATGCTGGTCAGGGGCTGGGGACTGTTCAGCCTCACAGAGGAATTGTTAATACCTGTATATTTTGATATCACTTTGCAGCCTTGGCACTCTAAAACAACGTGGTGTCAGGTCGTTCCCCACATGACTCACAGCCTGAGCAGACCACAAGTGACGATGCAGGTCTGGATGTGCAGGAGGTGTGAAGTGACTTACCCTGTCTTGCACAGCAGCTGATTCCTGGAGCCAAGCACAGCTCTCAGGTTCCCAAATCTGCTGCTCCTGTTTCTGAGCCTTTTTTCTCTGTAGGCAACTTGTTCATTCAATGCTACTCTTTAATTTCTATTGAAAGGTACCTTATAAATCGAAATTGGGTTGGGTAGGAACTCCTGAAGAGAGCGTGTGGAGGTTCAGGGATTTTCAAGTGACAAAAGAACCTGGTAATTAAAGCTTCAGTTTAGAGCGAGCAGCAATGTTACCTCATTACTGCACACAACCCAGGACAGTCTGTGAGGCTCAGGCAGAGAGGATCTTCTCATTGTGTAGATCCTGAAAGGTCCTTTCCAGTGAGAGATTCAGCATTTGAACACCAGATGACAACAGAGCCTATGAAACAACCCAGCTGTAGCACAGCTGGGACAACAGGCAGGAATGGGGAAGTAGATGGCAACACCCCCAGAGATCTCTCACTTGTGTTAATTGCTTTAATGATCAAAACAGAATAAGAAAAGTGTTAAAAACATATTAATGAAAATACATGGCTAGACCAAAAGCCAAAGTTTCATGAATTATTTGGAGCCTTTCCATTGCCTTCAAGGGATTAGTATCACACTGAAGGAGTATTCCAAATTACAGCCAGAGGGAAAACATTGAGCTCAGCAACACATACACACAAGGAAGTTTAGTTTAAGCCTTTTATTTCTACCTGAAGTCTTGCTAAATCAAAATCACAAATTGTAACAAGACAATGTTGGCAGAATGGAACCCTCAAACTGCCAGCACGGAAGCCCTGTGGAGGATGACCCATACAGGGGCAGCTGCTCAAGCTGCTAAAATCAACAAGGTATTTTTCCTGGAGGCAGGATCTCTCTCCTCTTCCTTCCCTAACACTTGAGAAATACCACAAAGGCTTTACTGAAATGCTTGTTTCGATGAGTGGAAACCCAGAATATTTTACATCAGGAGAGTCATCGCGATTACCTACTTGTGAATCGTGGAGACATATCTGGTTTTTATTCACTACAGAGTTTATTTGTATGCATTTCTTTTTTCCAACAATAAATTAAAAAGTTTTGAAAGTTTTCATAATAAATAGATAACAACCTTGTGGAATTTATCTTCTTTCACCTACCGGGCAACTTCATAAATCTTTACTGATTTATTAGCCAATAATCTTTACTGGCTTATGGTTTTGACACAGAGCTGTTGCTTTTGTTATATCCATCCAACAAAAATGGCTGTAAGGCAG
Source organism: Oxyruncus cristatus (assembly GCA_013399855.1). Classification (NCBI taxonomy): domain Eukaryota; kingdom Metazoa; phylum Chordata; class Aves; order Passeriformes; family Cotingidae; genus Oxyruncus; species Oxyruncus cristatus. Next base: position 150,450 of record VXAY01003244.1, on the reverse strand, counting down.
AGTAAGGAGATGCCCAGACATTGAAATTGTTGAATTTAGTGAAAAATGACTGAGTTTTAAAAACTTAATTTCTGTGTAAGCCTGGGGTGGATTCTTCAGCATTCAGTACTATGTGCTGTAGCACTGCTGTAACCTGCAATGTTTACTGCTTATTAAGACAAAATATTCTAGAAAATAATTAATTGATCTCTCACTTTGGCTACAATGGATATGAATCTTCAAAGACCTTTTGTAAGAAGGACGCTACGTTAATACAGGTGTTTAAAGCACATTTTCTGACTGGTAGGAAAACACACCTCAAAATCAAGTTTCTGGGTGTGATGTCACCTGCTCCCTCCCTCAGCTAAACAAAGATGTACCCAAGTACGAGCTGATTCTGCTATTCTGCATCTACTTAAATTTCCTATGTTCAATGAATTAGTCCCAAAGCAGGTCTGGGTTGACACCATGGAGTTCTCCCCGCTCTGCTGTGTCTCTCTCTGTTAAAACCCTGGTCATGGTTTCCATAAATTCCAGTTTTTATAATAAATTCCAGTTCAGTTAACTGTGACAGTCAGCACAATCACGTTATCCCGGATATTTTCGGGACGTGTCCCATCACCCTGACAATTCTGTGAAAAATGGAGAAGGCTCCATCTGTACGACTGGCAGTGGAGAAACACAGACTCAATGCTGCGGCTTCGAGATGAGTTACACTAAAAATAAGCAAATTCCTCCTTTCCTCAGGGCTATTTTCTTTATGTAGACAGTAGAAATAGCTGTGGCTACTGATAGGGGAAAACCTGCGAGTATTACTGTGCACTGCTCAACACGAACTCTTTCAAGGACACAGTGGGGAATGTGCTACTAGTTCAGGCATCTCCCACAACACAAACCCAGGCTCAAGTTACACAGTAATCGTAAAAATATATGGGTAGAGATGTGGCCAGATTCAATGTTCTCGTTCCTGATCATCCCGTGGCAGTTGCTAAGGAGAGATACAGCAGGATACATGGACATTTGTACAGGCCCCCCACCCCCGCCCCTTATTTTTGCTTAGAAGGGTTAAGATGACATGAAAAACAATCAACTTTCTGTCCAAAATCTTAACCGAGAAATATATTTCTGAGGTAAAAATGAATTATTTATGTACAGGTCTGGAAAAGAGGCTTTTAAAAGCCTTTAACCTCTGAGGCTCAATTATAGGAAGCCAAGAAGCTCCTGTACTTGCTTCAGTCCAGCTTTCAGAGAACTGAAGCAGCAGACTGCTAAAAACCACTTAAAGAGAAGAAAGTAAAAATTACTATAGGTGCACTTACTATGTGCACCTGCAAGTGAAACAAAGAACCAAAACACTGTAAACATTTAAATGTTTGTAGAGGCTTTGCATTTTTCGTATAGCATTAGCAAAAATACACTCTCCTCTAATTTAATTTTTGTGCACTACTCCTCACAGTCTGGACACAAGGCACAGTCATTCAGGAGAAGTTACTTCTGAATACTTCGATGATGTATTTCCTGTTGTGCAGACATTTGAATTTATGTGTGACCATTTGAAATCATGTACGAAAGTTTCCTTGCTAAGAGTCATAAATACCTCTTAGCTCAATAAAAGTAGCGAAGAAACTAGTCTGAGAGACAGGTTTATTAAGGAAATGAACATGCCTTAGATAAAGAAAGCAGACTTTTTACAACACCTGCTTCAGCTCATCCTCTGTCAGCTTATAGAAACAGATGACTCTTACTCAAGTCAGTAGAGATATGTCTTCTGTACTTCTCACAAATCCTCTCCTTTCAAGTATTTTAAAGCCCAAAACAGAGTCCTAACTGCCTTCACTAAAGATGTTGAGTACTACAGATCTGCAAAACAGCCCTGTGAGCTCTGGCAGCACTTCCAACTATTTCTTTAAATGACAGCACTCTGAAATAATTTCCTTGCAAAAAGAACAAAAATGGAACAAATGCTGGTTAGTCTGTGCTTTAACTTTTCCTCATGGCTCTAGTCTCCAGCTCTTGGAGCGCACACACCAGCTCAATGCTGCTCGGGCTGCAACAATCTCATCTTCTGTGTTGTCCTTTCAAAATCAACTGAGTAACCTTGTCAATGAAGTTTCTGAGGTAGGTAGTGATATTTTCACCTAAGTGGCACAGCATTTTTCTTGACCCAGACCATGTGAAAAGAAAACCAATGCAGAGACATATGGAAGAATTCACCTCTGGTGGCGAGATTAAAAATGTCCCTCTGATTTTAAACAGTTGCATGCTGCGGGTTGCATGGCCAGGATTGTCTAAACTAGGTTACCGTTTCCATGCAATAATCTTACCACTCTGAGACACTGAATAACCTAGTGTACTTTTATTAAGTAAATGGAAGCAGAGGTTAATGAACATTTATTGGACCAACTTAACACCTTGAAATCACAGGCATCAGTCAGACTGAAGAGGCAGCATACTGATAAGATCAAGTTTTCTTTACAAACCTACGAGCCCCTGTACAAAAATAAAGTATAAAAGGGGCAAACAGAAACATTAGTTTCTTCCCAATCCCAGGGCTGCTTCTGAGGTCACATTCAGCATAAATTTAGAGAAGACCGAGAGGCGCTCTAAATTATGCAGTGATATTTACAGTACTAGGAGGACCCTTCTCCAGTTGGAGATTGAAAAAAAATAAAAAACTGTAACATTAGCTCTGCACCTGCATGTGTCTTCCCTATGCAAGTGAAGCTTCCAGCTGAATTTATGCCCTCTACATACCACACAAACAACAGAGATGCTTCAGAAGGGTTTGGGCAGGGCAGGAGGATAGGGCAGAGGAGTCCTGGGCTTGCTCTGTGCTGAAACCTGCTCATGGAGCTCACTGGGTTGTGTGGATTAGCTGAACTTGAAGCCTAGGGGGGTTAATCCATGTTAAATCTTTTGCTACTGAAGGTTCTTACAAGGGAAACAGTCTCTGGTAAAGAGGAGGCAGGACACGACGCTAACTGATGTGCTTTACAGTTTTTGTCTCTTGATATAAGGTTATACAGTGAGAATAAAAGAAACAAAGCTCTCCAAGTCAGTCTTTCTACTGTGTAATATTAACTGAATGGTAGCTCCACTAAAGAGAAGAAAAGCGTATTAGTTACATTAAATCACTACTTATTGTCATCTACATAAGGCAGAAGCACCCTCATGGGCCTTATGAGTTTTCTTTCCTTACAAGCTGGATACACAGAAACTCCAAGAAATTTACATTAACAGAGTCAAAAGTGTGTAGTTCAAACATTTATGATGGACCGTACTCGAATTATCAAAATTACTTTACCTGTTTAATGTCATAAACGTTTTGAGATGAAAAACGTGTCACTGAAGTCAGATACCAATGCTCACCAGAGAAGTTGTTATTTCTAACATCAGAAACACTCCACTGCTTGATTTTCAGTAGGTCTTCCCATCTTTGTGCTTTACTGGGAAAAGAGGTAGTTCTGAGAGTGAATGAACCTTTGATGAGCTCAGCTAGTGTGTAATACTAACATTGCAACAGCTGATCCTACAGGAACACTGGCTAAGGTTCATTCAGGACTAAAACAACACAGCACAACTACTTGAAAAATTACCTCTTACTCACTAAATAGTTCACAGTTTGCACTACCCCCTTTTTCAGGGGCTAAATTCAGAACAGATGAGCACCTACTATTACTCTGATAGGTTCCCTCTTGCTTATCGAGGCCCATGCTGACAGTTCTTCATGGGTTAGTTACCACAAAACTACAAACTCAAGGGACTTAGTTACAGTTCTGGTTTTGGGACACAGCCACAGAACTGTGATTCCAGCTGGTTCAGCAGGGGGGGTAAAACGATGGATCAAGCTCTCTTCTGCACCGTGGGCTGCAAGTTGGGCTGCGAATGCAGCTCAAAATAGAAACTCGCCTGCCCTGGTTGGATGGGAGGACGCCTGGCCAGATCTAGATTCTACCCATGGATTTTTCAAGAATAGGTGTTCGACCACCTGACCTGCAGAAGGAGTAGGCAGGAAAAAAATAGCAAGAATTACCCCTATTATAAAGGTTCAACCACAAGAACCTTTTCTGATTACAGCCCAAACAGCTGGAACAGCCCACGGATCAATTACGGCTGACAGTTCCACTCTGAGGATAAATCCCTTCAGAACACTGTATCATTTTAACATGAACACTAAACTTCATACTATACAACAGCACAGCCAACCAAGCTCTGACGAGAAGTCCTTTTAAGGAACACCGTATTCTGACACCTAAAAAGAGGTGGCAATGTTTGCTTCCCTTAACCATTTCCACTAAAAACGCAAACCACCTGGGCCAGTGAGAGCACGAAGAAGGGAAATAAAGTGCCAGGTCAATGCATGGTTATATTTTCTTCCTTGGGTCTGCTCTAATTCTAACTTTGTTGAACCTGTGCTGCTCCAGGCGGATCAGAGCCCCTGGACAGACTCGCAGGCTGTGCCCTACAAGGGCTTCCCTTACAGACTTAAAGACACTTTTTCTGACTGCACAAGTCACTGGTTTGTTCTTCAAACTCCCTACGATGAAATGAAGGACCCAAAAGCATTTAATTGTTGAACACATAAAAGGAAGTATATTTAAAATAAAAAAAATTGGTCAGACTGTAGAGTCAATTACCATTTTTAAAGGAATTTACAGGGCTGTTGTAGATGAGTCTTTTGGAATAGTCAGTTTATCGCAATGCCTAAACTGGTTTCTTCATTGCACAGTATTTTCTTTTAAAATGTGTGCATCTTTAAACAATTACATACATATTAAAAATCAGCATTTCTCTGCTTAAACTGAATTAAAACGTTAATACTCTCAGACAACACAGATCTGAAATGGTGAAACCAGTAATTGCCCCCTCCCACCTTACAACAAATTAAATTGAGACAAAATTACAAACACATTTCACTACATGATTATTATTAATAAAAATCAGTTTTTCTTTTTTTTTTTTTTTTTTTTCTTTTTTTTTTTTTTATAAAGTTGCCCAAAATGCAAGGGATGTGCATAGGTTTACAACTTAGTCAGAATAATATTTTACTTTATTCCCTTGGGTACGTGTTCCCATGAACGGAATGTACTTTGCTGTAGATTACAGGTTTTATCAACACAGATACACCAACAGCATGAACGCTTGCGACTGTCCACATGCATTAAGAGTCAAGACCCAATTTCAAATTTCTAAAAGTTTTACAGAGTTCTTCAAAGAGACAGTATCACAGTATCTGGATGTTACACAAAAGTACTTAAAAATACTATCCTAGGACTAAAAAAAAAAAAAAAAAAAAAAAAAAAAAAAAAAAAAAAAAAAAAAAAGGCGAAAAAAAAAAAGGCCTTTAAAATTTGTGGATTTGTTTCATAACCACTAGACTAATTACTTCAAATAAATAAAGGAGAGCAAAGTATTCCAATCCATAAAGTCAGACTCTAAAAAGAATGTAGTGTTCCACCCCCAAGTTAACATAACAGAATCATATTATTATTACTATTAAAATAGATTATAGAAAGCAGCATCTATTTTGTGCAGTTTTTAGGGGCCCTTGAAATAAAAAGCTATGATTTCCAAAAATATAACATTCCAAAGGACTGAATAATACATATATTTAAAGATACATTTTATTAAAGTTTAGGAGAAATGATTAAAAAAAAGATACTGTCTCTTTAAATTAGTCTTTCATCTTTTTTTTTTTTTTTTTTTTCCCCCTCCTCCTATCTATTCAGACATGACAATAATTATATTTTAGGTCACACTACATCTAGGTAGTCTCTAGGGGCCAAGACCTGTTGACACAAGGTCAGTAACGAAGAGGTTTTCCATGTATGAGGTGGTTCCCAGTAATGACAGGTTTTCGTTTTTTTTTTTTCCTCAATTCTCTCATGCCCGGTTCTAGTAGACCCAGGAGACCGGGACCCACTGTGAGGCTGTACACACAAGCTCGATGGCTTCCTCCAGGTGCCTGATAGTCTCATCAATCTCATTGTTGATAATTGTAAGGTCAAAGTAGTGTGCATATGTTCTCTGTAAGATTTCGGACTCCTTCTGCAGGCGCTGAAGAGACTCGTCCTGTTCGCCGGGCAGGAAACAAAAGGGGAGAGAGAGAAGTTGGATCGTTTCGTGCTCTTCTACAACAGCTCCTCGACTGCTGCTCACGGAGAAGGAAATGGCCAAAAGAGCCCCAGGGAGGTCTAAGTGCTTTAACTCCCCCTCCTACATCTACAGGAATCGCACAGGAGAGAACGGCACAACTTCCCTTTGGACGCTGACACTCAAACAGCACTCGGTTACTGACATTACTTGAACACTAAACACAGCTCTAGTGTTAAAAAAGCGAGGTAGAGGATGGAAGCTTGGAAAAGCAGCACGGACATGAGCAACGGAGACCATATATGAAAAAACTGGACAAAGTGCACAAATACGAGCTATTGGGCCTATGTCCCGGTGAGAACACGAGAAACAGGAGAGGGTATATTGTCAGGTATTAGCTGTTCCCAGTTTTGGTAATGCTTTCTGCTCCACACCAATCTTCTGGGTCCACTTCCTTTAACAGTCATTTACTGACAAGGAAGTTCTCACTCCACATGACTCCTCTGTGGTTCCTATCTCTGAGCGTGGCGTTTCCAGCACCTCTTAGTGTGAGGTCCTGGAGATGAACCGAGCAGAGAGTGACATCAGACTGCTGCTCACCCTGGCTGTGTCAATGTCCCCACAGAAGCAGCTGCATCCCATTTTGAGGGTGTCCTTCAGGGCTCTGTGCAGCCAGGAATGCTGCAGCCACGGGCTCTGTTAGCGAGGTCTGCCTGCCTGAGGGAGCTGGACGCAAAGGGCTTCTTCCTAGGCCTATGCAGCACTTCTAAATTTGAATTCTACTACTGCAAATTCCCTGCAAATTTCCTGAAAAAAACCCAAACCAAAATATTTGCTGTTTTCAGGAACCTTGAAATAGCCATAGGAAAGCAATCAAGTTCTTCCTGGTCTCACAGGTTTGGGATGGATACGGTGCAAAATGACTCCTGCTGCCCTGTAGTATCTATAGGCTCACTCTACTTGATCAATTAACTGGGACACACTTTACTAAGCAGAGTTTTAGGCTGCAGGAAATACAGACACAGTGCCCATAGCTTTTTCACTAGAAATGGGAACAGAATTTTATCGAGCTAAGAGACATGCCCTCCACCTTCTTTTTTTGTGTTTAAACTTCCCAAGTATTTCTAATTACCGTGACAAATAGCTGTGGAACAACAGCTTTCAGGTCCTCTGAAGGGAACAACCTGCACTGAGACAGTTCTCTTTTCCTGTAGCAATGAAACCAGCACTTCTGGAGGAGAAGTTCTGTACCAAAGTTACAGTTTTGCTTCTCTCCTGAGGCTGGAGCCTCAAATGGGGAGGGGGGTTGTGGTGTGGTGTCGCACTTCTGTACAGGGAATGTTCCTCGTATGGGCCATTCTGCATCTCCAGCAATGCCTGAAACTTCTCCAGAAAATACCAGTGTGTGCAAATTTAATTTATGCTATTAGCAGACAGAACAATATGGATCAATACTAGTATTAAATATTCCTGTGGAACAGTTCATATGGCCCAGTGTCTTTAAGCCAGAAACCTAGTTAGGTGAACTTCCAACTTCTCACAGATTCCAAAAAAGACATCAATTTATATCAGCTGAGCATCTAACCTCTTCTGCTTAAATTAACCTACAAAGGAAGGTTAGTAATCTGTCAAGGAGAGCATTTTCTGTGCTTTAAACATATCCAGCTATGATTAATTTTATATTTAAAGCCTGTCTTGTCAAAATCATATTACACTTTGAAAAGAGTTTTAATCATGGTACAAGGGTAACAGTACCTGAAAAGCCCCTTGAAGCCCTAGAACTCCTAAGTCCAAATTTAGGTTTTCAATTGCTATTCAGATTTCCCATCAATGTTACTTTTCCTTACAGGTATGAGAATGAACTTTTCTCACTAGAGCATCCATCTTGCTGTGACTGACAGTAAAATCTGAAAAACTTACAGCCATCTCTTATCTTAAAAAAAACATTAAAAAATGTTTCAAAAACTCAGTAAATTTTAGTATTTTTCTGACTTAGCTTCTCCTAGATCCAACTTTACCGGGATCAAAGTGCTCTGCCTTTTGGGATATCTAAATTTCCTAGCCAGTTGGAAATGTAAAACATTACTTCTTTCATGTACTTTGAGGGGCGCTAATAAGTTTGGCCGTCACAGAATTTTCAAATAGGTTCAATCTTGTACAAGTTCTGCAAAAATAGAAGATATTACAGTTCTTGATTATCGTTTTATTCTGGGACCAAATGTCACCTGTGACTGTGATGGAGTATCTGAACACATCAGAGTTGTCTCTTTTTTTTATCTGAGTCTTTAAGACTTAAACACCAAAATTATTTTTCAAAGGTAACACTTAAAATATTTGCTGCACTAAGGTCCTCTTCATCTCTCTAAAAATTCTTCATTAAATATTGAATAGTGAATATCCCAGGTTATTTTCCAGGAAGAATATTCTTCAGCAGTTGTGCTCTCAATAGTGTCAAGAAAGAAGATATTTATCAAAATGTCTGGCTTTCTGCAGACAGACACATGAACGGCCACAACTTCAGTAATTTAACATTTGTGAGCACAACATCTGCCTTTTCTTCCTTCCCCCAGCTCTCATGCAACGGGCATTTTATGTGGGTCTAGTTGGAGGGTGTCCATTATTGAAACAGACTTTTCTTTCCTAATTCAGTTCACTTTCCTCATCTTCTCTCCTTCTCCCCCACAGCTGAAAGGAGTGAAACATGGTTTTATCCATGAAATGTCTCCTATGTACATAAAGGCCACCACTGGTATCTTCAGTCTCTGAGGAGTGGGTTTTTTTGGCCTGAAAGTACTCAGGACAACAGCTGCTGCTTGTGACAGTCGAAGCACAGCCTAACAAATTTCTAATATTCCCTTCTAAGGCTGTGGACAATGTATAAACACACCATCAGGCCTTTGCCAACTTTGCCTCAACAGAAAAAAATTAATCAATTTAAACACCTAGTGGACTGCAAACGTCCTAAGAACAATTCCCTCTACTCTTTAGCTGTAGGAAGGGAGAACAGCTAAAAGTCAGAAGAATTTGGCTCGATAAAGCTTTAGATCAAATGGGTGGAGCCTGTGAACTCCTCTTTGCTGCTGTCTGGGCAACGGGAGGTAGGAAACAGCTGGAGGGAAGAGGAACTACCCTGAGGTTTTCTGATGTGCTCCCTCCTCTCTCTGTTTCAGCACAACAATCATCTGATCCAAGTTTCCTTTGTGATTAGACGGGTGGGTGCACTCTGGGAGATTCCCTATAGGATTTAACTTGGTCTTGTGCTTTGCAGTGCTGCTCACAGTGCATTGCTATATTCATTTGAAAGCACAATATTTTGTCTCCTAACTCTTGCTGTGTGGGCCTTGATTACTGAGACATTTTGTGTGGCCAGTGACAGACTGAAGTGTCTCAAGAGAGATACATCCAAGATCAGGCCTCTGCACTGATTTCACCACAAAGTTCAGATATTCAGCTGTAAGAGTAGAAATCTTACTCTCCAGTCTCTTTTTTTTTTTTATTTTACTAGCAGATAATTTTAGTGCAGATATCAAAAGTCACTTTTACATTAAATTTTTATTCCAATGGCAAAAGTAATGTTGAATGGGAACAGCGTATCTACATTCTAGAACTACTGCAATAATCAGAACTACCTTGTCAGCCCCTAGCTGGTACTTACAGGCAGTTTTCTGCACCATTTTGGCAGCTATGTGCAATTAGTACGAATGCAGGAAAATGAAAAGAAAAGCAAAGATGAAATTTAAGAAAACATAAAGGGGGGGGCGAAAAAGGACAGTCATTTACAGAAGTGCTCTCAAAAAGCTTAAGCAAAATAAACAAGGCAGGGCAGGAGGATAAACAGAAAGGGACACTCAATATGCAAATGAACCTTTCAAAAAGGAAGCATGAATGGGAAATAGGAAACACACACTCCTCACCCTTGTTTGCTGCCTTGCAGGCTGCAAACACACAGACATGGTTTGCATCTCTCCTTTCATGCAGCCCAGTAAACATTGGAAAGTAGGATCCTGTATTTGGGTAAGGTCTGCTGCTATTACCATTGCCTGCCCCTCCCGTTCCTTAAGTATAATTTATTCATAAATTAGCATGTTTTATAAGTGTAGCCTTGGTTCAGCAATTCCTGTGCCTGGGTGAAAGAAATCCTGCATGCACAGAGACTTTCGTCACAGGAGCTTAAAACAAAGACAGTCTTACAGCATGAATGAAAATACTTATAATACTACTGCTAATATTTCTTTGGCATGAAAAAGTATTCCCCCACCACTACTATAAAAGGTACATTTCTGTCGTCAGTGCATCACAGAAAATGATGAACTGTCCCCAATGTCTCAGTATTATATCCTACAGCAGGAAGATTAAAAGTTAACTACCACTGGCAGATGAGTGAGGCCAAGGAGGACTATTTGGGAGCCGAGACACAGATATGGAGGCAACAGACCCAGGCAATTACATAATTTCACAAGGTGCCTGGCTGCCTGAGCGCTGCTGTAAACACAACGCTCACTTGACAGAGCCTAAGAATGATTCTGTTTCTTTAATTGATGCAATGTTATTAGATTACACAAAGGCAAACTCAGTGTAGATTACAAAATTTTAGTATTTTACCAAGACTGTACTGATGTACATCATATGGCAACACCAGCAGTTAGATAAACTGTCACTTCACTAACAGGGCAAATTGTGATGTTCTGAGAGACCTCTATCTTTACACTCTCGCAGTGTTCCCGTTAGGCTGTGAGTTCTTAGGACACAGGGAAAATGACAGAACTTAATGCTGGGAAAGTGAAAAGATGCTTCTTGCCCTTCCCACATTTCTTCTGGCTATAAACTTCCACTGCTTGTTCTGGCACTGGTCCTTGTCAGAGTCTTTGTGAGCTGCTTAAAAACTGACAAAAATCCAATTTAGAGCTAAAGTAGCCCACTAAAGGATCATAGTGAACTAGCAGGTTGCCTCAGCTGCTGGTAAAATTGCAGCTTGAGGCCAAAATTTTTCACTCTCTACTTTCTATTTTAATAATCATTCAGGATATTTGCATTTAAATATGTTTGTCTTGTTCCTTTTTTCCCTGCAAGCCTCTGCAGTGATGTCATAATTTCATGCTTATGATACTGTAATTACATTTCAACAGAAACGGGCTGTAGTGACAGGGCTTCTGACTTTATGTTTGGATGATCAAGGAAACATCTAGGAGACCTGGAATAAATTCATGATCAAATCCAGTTGATTAAATACTTTAATATCATGTTTTTAAAAAGGCTGAGCAAATAAAGTGTTCGCAAAAATACTGTTTTCCCTGTTGTGAACTAAACGCAGAATTGCTTGATATCACCTTTGAAATCAGTAGCAATCTGCTGAGTGGGCACTCTATAAAAACTAAGTAGGAAATGTAGGTTATGGACCTCCATGAATACTTAGCATTATTTCACAAGCAATTACCCCTCTGGTCAAAGCTTCCAATTCTTAGAGAACAGTCATCAAAATTAATAAGCCTATCTGTGATATGTATTTGCTGTGCAGGAAAAATTCTAAAGCTAAAGGTGAGATGACAGCAGAGTCCTGAACACCCATTTCCTCAGCTCAGACCAGCTGTAATCCATGGCTAGCACTGAAACTTGGAATGGGGTAATTTGTGCCAATTATTTGTCAAGGATTTGGAAACGGATCTTTGAGGTAGGGCAGGGAATGAAATAAAAGAATATGTACTTTAAAATATACCACATGGATCCTTCAACTTGAAATTCACATTTTGAATTGGTTAATGAACACGAAATGTATCCCAATCCACCTAATAATGCTGTCATTCAACTGTCTTTCTGCCTCTCCATTTACAGGCAAGGAAACCACTTAAGAGCCTGATCTGCATATTTGAACCTCATCCTTAATTCTGGCTCTGATAAGACATCAGACTGCAACATGCCATACCTCATTAATGCCTGGGGTAATCGTAGGTGCAGCAATAAAAACAACAAAAGGAGCAAACTCTGCAGTTCTCAGGACCTTCAATGCCTAGGTGAAAAAAAATCAGATACTTTAGAGGAACCCCCCAACAATCAATGTGAAGTAAGTTTAGTCACACGAGCAAAATATACAAAGTCATGACTTACCAATGCTGGGTTTGTTTTTAACTGAACTGGAGTCAAAACCTTATCAATACAGACACTTAACTTTTTGTATTATTTTACATTTTTGGTGGTCAAAACGTATATGTATCCCTAATTAAAGTGAATTTATGACACAGTAAAGGCTTTAGCATTTTCAGAGAGGTTCTTGCCATACAGTCTCAAAGACTGTGAAATTCTGTTTGCATTTAAGCTTACTGATTAAACACCATGTAAAAAAAAATTAGTCATGCCATAAATAGGAAAAAGAGCCAATTGTATTTTAGAATATTGATTAGAGTATAAGTTTTTGTCTGACTTTTTCCACCTACTAACACTTTTTAATTATTATTTTCTTAAACAAATGAAAATGTGATTTGAGTAGTTCAAAGTTTTTAAAGAGTGAGCCCAGCACTAAATGCAGTAAATACAGCATCAATCCCCTGAACCAAATCATTCAAGAAAAAATTCAAGAAAAACTCACATAACTAAGAGTATCCAAGGGAAAACAGGGAAGAGGTGTAAGATAACCAGGAATAAGTCCATAAACAGGTTGCCCTTAATGAGCTGAGATGGATGAATGAGGAAGCTGGTTAGGGAAGAGGCTTGCTAGACATGTGCTGGAGGAAGTGCAGCAAAAGCAGCTGTTACCAAATGTAAATACATCCTAACTAAGATTAAAGTGGTTTCTGAGAATTGCACTGCTTTTGAATAATGCACGTTGAAAAGGTTTATCAAGAGAGTTTGCTGTTAACAGCTGTTCTATTTGAACTGACTACAAATGCTGCTTTCCCTGAACACTGTTACATGTGGGATTTTATTTTTCAGAACAGCGCCACACCAGCACACTGTGAGCTGTCCTAAATAATTTAGGCAGGTATCTTATTTCTGTTGTGAAATTCTTCAAAGAATTTGAACTTCCTGAATCCATTCACAATGAAGAAAGCAGTTAGCAAATTGAAATAGGAAACACTGGTCACAATTTTATCTTTCCTCCCATTTCCTTCCACCTGCTAGAATATAAACATCACATTTGTCCATATTCATGATGTTTCATTTAACAAAATATATAGATTCCTGTGACTTGGAAGTAATGACTACATGGGTGTTTCAAAGGAAGTGTATCAGAATTTTCCACAGAAGATTTTATACAATGAATAAACAAACCATTAGTGTTCCTCGGGAGCCTGATTTTTATTCCTGCCCTCTTTTGAAAAGTGAAATGCCACAACACAGAAATGAGTTTAACAACACTCATCTGGTCATTGTCCAAACAGGATAAATATCAGTGATTAACCACAAATGTTTCTGACTGTGCTCAACAGCGATACACACTCAAGAGTCAGCCAGGAGCAAGATCACCTTTTCATAAAGCATCAAAGAGAAATTTTTGAAAACATTACTCCTGGCAGGCAATGCCAATGACTTGTTTTGATATGTTTCACTGGACATGAGGCCAATATAGTAAAACGTTACATGGTAAGCAGATTTTCAAGCTATAGTGATTGTTAAACTATGAATTTGTTTCTGCTGTATGTTCTTCCAGCCAGAAGATTACCAGAATTCCACTTCCCAGATGGATACCTTGGTGGTTCAAGGGCTTTTGTCCCACGTTACTTATCTAGCGTGCAATCAGTAAAAATAAATATATCTCAATACGATTAGGTTGAAGGATTTGTGATGAGTCCCACTGTTACACGTTTTCTAATCAGTTACCTGAGGTTCTACATCAAGTATTGCAATTAGTCCCTGCTCATGGATCTTTCGTATTGTTTCCAGTTTTGTCCCGTACATTGCATCCTCATGGCTGCCATATTCCAAATACTCATTGTTTGATATATCCTGCATCATTTGGTCGTGTGATACAAAGTAGTAATTTTTGCCATTTTCTTCATCTTTCTTTGGAGGTCGGGTTGTGTCTGAAAACACAAAATATTTTAGTACACCAGCGATATTAGGTTTATATATGGCTTTCCTTTTTTTTTTTGGTTTATCAATACTTATTCACTGAATGATGACCTGGCAAATCACATACAGAACAATGAAGCATGAGCTTGAGGTAGTCAGAATGACAGGCAGCAGGAATAGCAGGAGTCTGAGGGACATGTGTTGGAAAAAGCAGGAGAGGAAGGAATGTAGAAAAAGTAAAAAATCAAAAGGCGACAGAGGAAGAAGAGAAGGTCATAAATAACCTTTCCCTGGTCAAGACTGTAAGACTCTATCAGCTGCTTTCAGCAGCAAAAAAAGGCCACATCTCAGTTTTTGTAGTTTCTAAACAATTCAATTAACATCTCCATTTCAGCCAGGGCCCAATCCTGTTCAACATCTTCATTAAGGGTCTGGATGCTGGGACAGAGTGTACCCTGGACATGGTCCTGGGATCTCTAGGTGGCCCTGCTTGGGCAGGGGGTTGGACCAGAAGTAGGGATCCCAACCATTTTGTGATCCCTCCCCTGCCCACAATATCCACTTCCTTCTCTTTCTTCTAATATTCCCTCACAAGCTGATTTACTCTCATATTTTTCCATTATCATATTTATGTTGGTGACATACTTGAAACACCACATCCCTTCACAATCTACTCCCTTTTCTTCTAAGAACCCTACCATGACTTCAAACGAGGTATCCAAAAATTGAACTCAGCTTCTACTTTTAGTTATACCTGTTACTGTTCTGAGGATTAATTAGCAACGTTCTGAGGATTAATTACCATATTTCAAAGATGAAAAGTTCTATAGAAATACTGTAGATCATAGGTATTTTAAGAATTCACAAACAATGGATTATATAAACCATATAATATCAATACGCTACCCACTGATGCCCTAAGTCTACTGAACTTAAGATCCTCATAATTCTCCCCAATCCTCTTCTTCTCTAAAAACATTTCTGTACTTTCCTTTTTTTTCTAACTTGAGTTCTTATGAGATTTTCTTCTTATGAGTGTGAAAGCATAAGTCGAAAAAGTAGGCAAGGACCTGACTACTTGTGGGCCAAGAGAGATGAAAGCTACTTAACAATATCATACTTTTTGAATATATTACTGCTACTGACCTACATTGTAAGAGAAGCACAGCCTACCAATCTTTTTAATTAACTACCATTGTGTGTGACATGACCTTTTTGATCAGGTTTTCAGTTTGCAGATAATTTCTTCATAAAGCATTCCCCAAAACTCCGCACCCAACTTAGGGTCCATCTCAAAAGCAACCTTATCTACCACGGTTTTGTAAAAGATCACAGAAAATGCATCTTTTTAGTCTTCTTATGTAACCAGTGAAACAATTTCAGTGTTTCCACAGAGCACGAACCTAATGCAGGCAACCTAAAGCATGGTCACCACAGTATAGATGAGTCCATTTTCATAGTATTTGAAGATAAAATAACTAGTTCAGCTTCTCCCTCCCCATACCAGCACAGTCAGTACCTGAGAGAGACCGGGTGAGAAGCACACTGTAAAACATTTATTAGGCTCTGATTTAGTTCTTTGCAATGGAGATCATATTTGCTGGGTTACTTACTACCTTCCCCCCACATAATCTTGTCTGTATTGAATAAAATAAGTACAATGTACATCACATACTCCTGGTACCACACATCTAATTCAGGATTTTAGTGTCTAGACATAAACAGTAATGTCCAGATACAAACAGTTCAGTTTGACGTTGCTGCTGGGGTGATCTAACAGCTCATGCTTTCAAAAGGGCCAGGTCTTTCTGTTTTCCTTCTGGTAGATCTGGTCTTTATCTCACTCCTTAGCGAGCGAGCCAGGGGAACTTAGATCAGCACCCAACTAACCCTTTTCCCATTCCAAATGGGTTTATAGATAAGCTCTCAAAAGTAGTACTTTCAGCAACAACAAAGTCCTTATAGGTAGAAAACCACCACTTCTGAGCCATGAAGGGTGTTGCTGAAGTCAGTCTAAAATAGAGTGGACAGTCAGGGACTGGATGCTCTTGTTTCAGTACCCTTTGCTTGAGGAAAAAGGGTGCATGTCCCAGAGATTATGCAATAGGATATGCAATTCCTGCCATGGTATTGATGGAGACTGTCATGAAGGGAAAACCACCCTCGTGCTCTTTGTAACAACCAGCTTGTAGGCAGTGAAGTTAATTGTGCTTTCTTTTCCTTATTGTCACCTCTGAAAACCTGAAGTTATTTTAGCAGTACCAGCCACCAAGACTAAGCTGTGAGAAGTAATTAAAACGTTCAGATAAGGTACACATCGAAGGTTTCCTCTAAATCCAGTTTATATGTCTTCTCATGGGAATTATATACACCTAAAAATGAGAAATGTTTTCTCCATTCTAAATCAAGAAACATTTGGGGTAGAGAGAAGCAAGAAGTTCCGTGAATAACAAAAAACATTCGATGTAAAATTGGTGCTACTTTCTGCCCCTCCCTCTGGTAAAGCAAAAGAAACACACCCAGTCCTGGCACATTCCCACCTTCAAGACCCGTCTCAGCAGAACTGAACACATGTAGTAGAACAACAGGGGTGTGGTGAAGGACGACACAGACAATTTTGCAGTACACTGAACATTGCTACTCACGAGGAATGGGGTAAGCAAATCTGTCCGGATGCTTTGTGATGAGTGTGTTTTTTATGTGTCTTCTTCCGACACCGTGTGCACCTGAAGCACAACACAAACGTGATTTAGAAATATTCCACCAGAATGGCTTCAGAACTATGCTGTTATGCTCAGAAAAATAAGCAAAAATTACCTAGTAAGACTAGTGTTTTCCTTTTGAATGCTGGCAGCTTTACTACTTCTTCATATGTGACGAGATCTAATTGATCAAACACTAAAACACAAAAGAAAGCCCCCAAGGGATAAGAAAAAAAGGCATATTAAGAGTGACAATTCTGCTACGAATTATAATTTTAGCAAGTTTTAGATTCATAATACAAAGTAATATAGAAAATAAAACCATTCATTATGCACTTGAACAGGAGTGTTTATTTAAAGGACTGTTAAGAGCAGTAACAAAGCTACTGAAAATGTTCAAAGTTTGCATGTCCTTTCATGCAGTATTCAGCAGACCACAAAAATCAGCTAAAACAGCATGCCATTCACGTTTGCATTCCTAAAAAGTGGCAATACTAAAGAAAAATCTGTAGACAGTGACCAACATGAATACAGTATGAGAACATCTATTTACACTGAAGATAGGGATACTTTCATAATAACGTTTTAGCAAGATCTATGAGAAATGCATAGAGAAGAATGTGGTACTTATTCTTTCAAACCACCACCCTTTAATTGTAATTAGAGTTCTCTTTAAACACACGTGCTTGTTAAGTTGACATGCTTTTAAAACTCATGACAGAATGAAGAATTCTAATGGAAAGTGATGGCATTACATAACAGAACCTCCACCATGTTTAGGGAAAAATTGTAAAAGTGTTATTTCAGCTATAATTCCAACTGCAGTTGAAATTGGATGAATTCCATCATGCCTGTCAATCTGTTGTCAATTGCCAAGGAATATAATGATTGACAAATATTGTTTTGTTCATTAAAAACAACTTATTCCTCCTGTGCCCAATAACACATCATCTCTGGTAACTGTTGCAGAATTCTAATGAAAAAGAAGCCAGGAGGCAGTTAATTGTATCTGTAAAGATTACAGCAATCAGCAATTGTGAGTAGAATGAACCAGAGTTTTCAGTTCTGTATTTTCGCACGGTACCAAAAGAAGGAAGCAGAGGCTGCACCTAAACTGTGGGACCTTTGAGTGTTTCCAAATCTTAAGTGGTGTGTTCACCTCGATTATATCCCACTCATCCATTAGGATGAGTCTGGATACATTCCTCTCCCCCACCCAAAACCCCTTAGGGAAGTAGGCAGTGGCAGGAGCTTTAGTTTGCTCCAGAAGTCCCCAGCCACCAAGATCAGCGTGAAGACTGTGGAGCCTACCAGAAAGCACAAGCTTGTTGTACTTAAGTCCCAATTAAAGCAGGAAAGGGTTTAACTTCATGTATTTATTTTTTTTTTACAGGGCAGATTTTTCAATTCAAGAGAAAAAGTACAACTACTTCAATTTGGTCAAACAACAAATTCATCAATTGACACACTCAGCTGTTTCAGACCTTGAAAAGATACAGATATGAAAACTTCCTAGTCCCTTTGAAGCATTTTGAATTTCATCCTAAAGAGGAACCTCTTTCAACCTTGCCCCAAATCCTACAAACAAGAATTTAGTCATATTTTATTTCCATTCCACAGACATGGAATTCTACTGTCCTTTTTGCAACTTTACCGTATTTAAACTACTTAGTAAGTAATTTCATATTAGAAAAAGCTGAAGATCTACAGCATGCTAAGCAGTTTTACCATTCTAACCATCTAGGCCTGAGAGTATCATTTTCCATCAAAAAATAACGGTAATTAAAAAAATCAATCCTTTATTTTCTTCTTGAACAAAAGCGTGTCATGTTAGATACAAACAACATGAACAAACAACAGAAATGACACATATTAATGCCTTTATCACAGGCTAGCAGCATGGAGAAGATATGCCTCAGTCTACATGGATTTAACTGATGATTGTAGGGTTTTCAAATGCAAAAGAAAAATAATATTTTTTTTTTTTTAAATACACAAGATATGAGGAATACAGGGCACATTTAAAGACCGAACTTCAATGCTTCTGTGTTACTAGCTAATAAAGAAAAGGAGCTCTCGAAAGGAAACAGTAAGAAGCAAATAAAGAGGCATTGTCACTTGACAGGTTACTTACATGCACAGAGGCCATTGGGAGTAAGACAGCATGAAAAATGTACAGGGGTCATTGAGATATGGCTTGTAATATATTAGTAAAATAAAAAGTATATGCACAAAATAAACTTTACCATGCAATAGTCTAAACACAAGGCAAATAAATCACATTAAGAAATGATAAACGTATTTTATAAAAGCTTGGCAATTTTCTAGATTATGCATAATAGGAAGCATAGCTCTAGTATGTTCTAAAGACCGTTCTTTTCTGAAGTCCTGCAATAACATTTCAGTAAAATAAATTAAAAATATATCTAGATACACTGCAGTGTATCTCTAGAGCATTTATAAAAATATCAGCAAATCTAATACTGAAAAAAATATTTTTTCCTGTGGGCTTTTGTTCAAAACTGTCTTTACAGTGATAAAGCATATTATCATGAAATTGCCTAACTCTCTAAAATGAAGCATGGAGGAAAGAAAAACAGGATTATGTTTTTCTTGTAAAGAAAAATACATTTGCTTCTAATTCTAAAAAGTAACTGAAATTGTCTCCTCTTCACAAACTATGATTTGCAGAATAATCTCATGTCTAGTTCCAGTAATATCCCAATATACCACACAAGCTCTCAAACCATTAGCTGGCCACACAAATCTTAGTTGACTATCAAGTATTTTACTAGGTCATTTCTCAGCATCCCAGTTCAGTTTGAACCCCTAAGACGAAAATAACACAGAAGTACAAATAGATTACAGACTGCTAATCAATTTACTGAATTTTATACTAAGATATAAAAGAAGCAAGCTCTACTTTCTTGTAAGAGCAATATTTTGATATTGATTATACTTATTTTGGATCCAACAGAGGAAATGATTTGGTTTTTATTCTGAGACAGATGCACTGAAAGCGTCCAAAGGCTGGTGTGTTGGTTTATTTCTGACTAACAATACCAGCCATGATAGAGTAATTCAGAAAAGGTAAATTCAGGACCACCTTAGTTAAACTTAACACTCACGTGAGCATTTCAGTGAACCTCTTTATATCCTACATTTGGTGTCATTCCCTGGAATATGACTGGCATCACCTCAAGGTCACCAAGATCAATAAACATTTCTAAGAGAAATCTTGACTTTAATCCATGCTTTCATTAACTTCTCAGGGGGAAGGGGAAGTGCTATTCTGAAAAGAACAGGATCTTTACGGTCACTATGATAATTTTTAACAGTGATGTTTCTAATTTTTGGCAAACACCATGCTCTGATGTAAGGTGACTAACAGCACTGCTGGTGTCAGGCACTAAGGCAGGCAAACTGTGTGACTCAGTGCTGTCAACCTTCTCCAAAATGTCCCCCTACATCAAGGCAGGAAAGTCTAGACTACCTTGCTTTCAGAAATTTATTTGATGCAAAGTCTTTGATGCTGGTTTTGTTCTTAAAGTATTGCCTGCTCCTTCTCCTTCCCTGGCCATCCTCTTCCTTTTGCTTATTCCTTTGTAGCAGGCTGTGCTTACTCACAGTGACATTATTCATATGTATTTGCAGTGAGAACTGCATTAAGAAATGCACCTGCCCTAAGGAAATAGAACCAATGTGTTTTGTTGGGCTGTTCTGCAGTTAATCCTCTTCTACTGCCATAACTGAAGGGAGGAGCAAGGCTTTGAAACCTGTATTAGGTTGATTTAGGTCACAGACCCCAGTTTATTCTCAACAGTTTTTGTTAAGATCATAATTAGCAAACCAATTCTGTAAACTAGTAATTAGTAAACTAATTCACTGCAATGAAGTGGAAACATTACAACAACCAGAATGGTAAATGAGGAAAAGGAAACAAGTGTAAGCTTTCAATCTCTGCTTGCTTTCAGGCTTTCAGGGTAACGAGTACTTTTATATTAACTACGAACATCTTAAATGCAGTGGTGAATTAAGGGGTATAAATGACAATTACTGTTATTTCACTTGTTTAAAATTCATTTTCAAATGACTTTTAGGAAACAAACTTTGCAGTAATGATACATAATGAGCTCTGATACTGCACACAGACTGTGCAAGTAAAGAGAAATGTGGGAATATGAATTTATATTGTTTAACTGGTGTCTTCAAGAGTGCAACTGAAAGAAAAATCCCAGAAATTAATGCAATATATAAAATACTTCCGTTACACTGCTTGAACAGGTGTATCTTTTGATTCCAATAAAAATCTCTGCATGTCTCCCAAGAGGCCACAACAACAATAAATATCACAAAATGTGACAGCAATGCAAAAGCAATAGAAAATTGTTGAAAAGCAGTTGCAGCTCATTATTTTACACTAAAAGAAGAAGGAAACTAAATTCTGCTCATGAATGAATGGAGTCTTCCTTCCTCACTACTAAAACTAGAGAATTTTGCTTGACAAGGGTCTCATACTCTATGCTTTACTTTCAAAATTTTCTGAAGTAATTAATTTTTTCCAGCAGTCTAAACAGAAAACCAGAAGTCAGTATCCTCAGGCAAAAATCACTTCAAGGAGGATAAACTTCAGCAGCTTGTTCTGTTTGGTAGCTGTAAATAATACACTGACTATGCAAAGGCTCTTATTCCAGCTGTAATGCTTCAAGAAAAATCCCCTTTAGTGATGTTTTCACGTACATAACCTGTAAATGTAAATGCACATTAACAAGGATGCTACTGAGAAGTCTTCTGTAGAGCACAGTACACTATACAGACTGCAAAAATCATATCCTATTGGCTTCTAGTGCTCCTTTAAACACAAACCCCTAAACAATGTAAGCCTATATTAGGATATGGTATGTTGCACTGATTTTGTGGCACCTTGCCTCTCACTGATTAAGCTAAAAGTTTAAATAGCAAAGAACAAGCAGAGTAATGTTGGCATAATTAGAATTTTACTTATATTTTCCTAAGTAACTCATTAGGTTTATATTAATGTCAAGGTTTAAACTGCAAAACATGAAACCTGTTAAAGATATCTGCATTTTTTTTTTTCTTTTCATACCTGCATTGTGCTTTGCCAAATATTTGTCTTTGTACTGCTTTTTTTTCTTTCCAAACCAAGTACAGCTGGCCTGTTGCTCCTGTTTGGTCTTCTCCATGGCAATACAAGCAACTCGCCTGGCATATGGAGGAGAAAAAAAAAAAAATTTGTTGTAATCAAGGATTTTTAAAAAGCTGCACAGAACGAGTTAGAAAAACAAGACTTTCTTTTTACACAACAATAGTGAAGTAAAACTTCTAAAAACATTTTTCACAATGATTTAAAAGAACATGTTGGGATGGGCTACGCAGGGAGGTGGTGGAGTCACTGCCCCTGGAGGGATTTTAGAGGAGATTGGATGTGGCACTCAGTGCCATGGGCTAGTTGACAAGGGGGGTGTTAGATCAAAGGTTGGACTTGATGATCTCAGAGGTCTTTTCCAGCCTAGTTGGCTCTCTGATTCTGTGATACATACTTTTGCCAGGCCAGGTGGCACAGGTGCTGTTAACCCTTTACAGCACCCCAATTCTTTTATGGAGCAAATTCTGCATGAAATATTTCGGGCTACATTATCCATATTGATAAACTTTATTGAGTTATGGCTGCAACTTTCATGGCCCAGGACTTGCTTGCCAGAATTTGTGCTGATGCTTTTAAAAGTTTTACTACACGGCTTCTGCAAGAGGTTGTTTAAAGGCATTGTTTTTGTGGCACTCAGTGCCACTGCTGTTCACTGAATATGCCACTCAGGAACCTTTGCACTGTGATTTTGTTCTGATTTTTGACATGCACACAAAAAATAAAGAGGAAAGAAAAACCCCAATTCCCTCAATGACCTTTCTGCTTGACATCCTGCTAAAACCTCATCCCTGCAGCACTTGCATGTAAGCAGTACTAATGAAAACGCCGTTTAGAAGTTGAAAGAGAAGTTCTTTTGGCCCCCTTATGTAAACAATGTCCTACAGAACAACAGAAAGTGCAATCTTTACTAACACAGGTGTTTATTTTTCTAATGTAACCACACCTATGATATTGCATGTGACTCTACTGCTATGCATATACAAAAAAATAACAATACCACACAAACTGAGGCAGTAAGATTTTTTTTAAAAAAAGAAAAAAATAATTCAAAAACTAGCTACACAAAAATGAAAAGCGTGAAAGACGGAAACAAAATCAAAGCTAAATTCATTTTCTACAGAAAACTTCAGTCATACCATTCTTGAAGTTCAGGAGAAGGAATAAGACCTGCAGTACCATTTTTGGAGTTCTCAAGTTTACCCTGCCACCAGTTATGATCGTCTTTGCTAATGATTTGGATAATATCACCGACTCGGAATCTGATGCCAGCTTCTTTGCAAGGAATGAGGTCATCCTTCGCTGGATCATATTCAAATTGTGCTCTTACATATATCTATGAAAAAAAAGAGTTTGTAAAAGACACTGCAGTATTATTACTGGTATGGTATAACAGGTGATAATCTGATCTGGGAGTGCAGCTACACATACTGGTTGCAACAAGCCAAGGAAGAAACAGAATGGCAAAAGCGTAAGTGGTAGTTGGAAATGAAACAGAACAGCCCCCCCCAGCAAACGATGGAGACATCTGGTGTTATTTTGAAAGCTCACGGCCCCTACGTACTGCAAAATCTGAACAGCAAAAAGGTAATAAACTGATAGAGTCCCTCAAATCAACTGTCACAAATCACTACGGACTGTAAGGCAGCAGTTTACAAGTTGCACAACTGTACTTTCCAACCAAAGTCCCACTGTATGTTTTAAAAATTTGTACGACAGGACATTTTACTGGACAGTATAAAGGACTTAGGTTGTGTTGGCGATCTTTACGCTAAAAACTTTTAAGATTCAAGATGTTAAAAAATGCATTTTAAAAATATTAAATAGGAATTTAATACTGCACTTATCACACGGTTACTTGGGAGGAATCTGAGAAATCTCTGCATGGGTTTGTCAGTAAAAGTCCACTCCTTTGTAAATGAAGCTGACGATTTGAGCAAGTTATTCTCTAAGGAACATTAACAGAAAGAATTCAGATTCTGACTTCATAATTTAAAATAATATACCAATCCTTTCTTTGTCTGTTAGTGAGGTCTCAACCCTAGGAAAAAAAAAAAAATCAAAGTGATCTCCACTTTTGGTTGCTAATTACAGTCTCGATGCAGCCAAAGTATCTTAAAATCGAAATTAAATGTCATGCCCTACATGGGTAATTTCCACAGTACATGAACTTCAAACATCACCTGACAGCATTTCAGGCAGCTCTGATTTTCTTATTAATTCTCCTGAGTTTCTTACTAAAAACTGACTAGATTTGAAAAACTCTAACAATTACATTGCAAAGTAATACTCTTTGTATAAACTGTAATGATTACTTTTTAACTTTGCTCAAATTTTGCTCCAAAAATAGCTGCTCCAAATGCAGCTTCAGAACTATTCATGGCACTTAAAGAAGTCCTGAAGTAATCCAATCTGCAACCCAGCATCTGAATAAATTAACTTAAAATGACTAATCACTTCTATCTTGTATCTGATGCATTTTTGTTGGTTTACAGTGAAAGCATCAGACAATAACAGCAGTATAGAACTCAACTTTTAGTATACTAAATCTGACCCTTGTTCTGCTGTGCATTGAGTGTGTGAGTTTAGACAAACGACCGAATTTCTTTCAATTACCTGAAAACCAGGATATTTTGAAACCAATCATGTTTATTTAGCAATCTGTTTTCCATGAAGTAATCAATACTGATCCAATCCTTTATTCCGCCTCGGCCTTAGCTAATACAGGTCTAGAATCACCAGCAGTATTTTTAGCATCTCGAAGCTTCCTTGCTTTTCAAGTCCCTGCTCCAGTTTGAGCCATTTTCCACCGTACAGTGGCGGTTCGTGGAACATTACAGACTTCCTCACAGATAAAAATGTATCTGCTATCCAAGCCCTTAGTGTCCTCAAGGATGACAAACTGCCAGGAGAAATATGCTGCTTCAATGGGAAAAGGCTCTTAAAAGAATCAGGTGTGAGTACGAGAAACACCAGTACTTTGATATTGCCTTGAACAAAGTCTCTTCTCCTGGGAAAAACACCCCACGAGAAGCAAACGAAAACCAGAAGCAACAGCTTGGAATGTCTTTCATGGAGCCCTTCCAGCTGGAAACTTCAGAAGACAACAGAAAGTTGAAAGAATCGCATAGCTGTAAACTTTAAAAATGGGAAATGTAGTGAGAGCAATCCATTCTTGTAACAGATACTGCAGCCATCTCAGCCAGACAGGAGTACAAAGGGATTTTCAAAGACAAGAGAGAGCGTCGTTAATTGGCTTTCTGAATGGAATTGCAAGAGCTGTTATCAAAATTCTTGGTAGACAAAGAGGCTGAGTACACAGAGATTCAGAGGTAGATTCTGTCAAGACTGTATATAACTGGAGCAGTTACTGAAGATGAATCGCAAATCACTTGACAGCATTTGTTCATTTGGAGGCTGCAGTAAGAAAAAAAAAAAATCTTAAAATTGTGAAGAGAATGATATGGAATCCTCTGCAGAGCCCTTAAGGGCTTTCTTGGAATTCTCTGGAGAGGGAAGATCTTTGGTCTGTGATGCACCACCATTAGGTCAAGGTAAAAAAGTTAAGGGAGGTTATTGAATCTGGGTCTTAGGACTAAAAATTTAAGAAGGTATTCTTCAGACTTACCAAACCTTAACAGAAAGTATCCTTAATGTTTTTCTTTGAAGAGCTTGGTTAATATTAATAATTATAGACCAAGTCAAGCTTCAGAATCTTTGTCAGTACAATATTTTAGAGTATTAGACACTTGTCCTACTAGTCCCCATTTCAGCTAAAATACAAATTTGAGCTTTCCTCCAAGATAAAAACCTGCACAGGTCACTGCACAGCAGTAAGTCTATTAATGCACTCTGAACTAAAACAAAATCCCCTGTTAAATTTACAATGAATTTGTAACTCTCACACATAAGGACACATGAAAAAACAAAAAATTGCTATTTTGAATTAGCCACGAATGAATGAGTTAAAAAGAAAAACGAAAAAAATGGAACAAATTTTCCAAGCTTAAATGTTTTAGTTCAGCACATACAGAATATGAGTGGGGAAATGATAAGCAGGGATGTTTACTAGCAACTAAGTTTACAAAAATTCCCACGGAGGATATCTATTCACCTGTCGTCCTTTTGGTTGTGTTGTCGATGGCAAGTCCTGCAGAATAAAGTCAACCCAGGAGAAGAAATTTTCATTTTACTTTTTAAGGGTACACAACACCATTTGTTAGTGATTCATACTACGTAACAGTAAAATGGTAAGTTAGACAAAAGTATAAAGCATTGACCCATGTTTAGAAATATTTTTTTTCTTAAAGAAATTAAACCCAGGCTGTTTAGCAGCAAGCTGAAGAAAGCAGGTAAAAAGTTTAAGCAGATAAAGAATGTGCTTTTTAATAAATAATTCAGCATCTTCAACACAAAAGCACCACCAAGTGAAAGAGGCTCTTTATGTGAATGCCTTTTCCACTTAATATTTAAATCTTGCTTTTAAAAGAGAAAGAGGCCATTATAAATATTAAAAACCTTATTATTAAAATGTATAATGTGATTAATTGTGCTAAGAATTAAGATTATAACTACTAATCATTTTACAAATTCAATTTGATTCACAAAAATTTCTTAAATTTTTCATCCACACAATCATTTTTCATTCTACTAATTAACAAGCACTTTACCTTGTGGCAAATAATTTCTAAGATGTCGGGTTTTTTTAGCAGTTAAAGGAGTAGTTACTTAGTTTTGGGTGGGTTTTTTTTGGTCTGTTTGTTTGTAGCTAGTCCTGTGAATTCATGATACTGACAGCACTCACTGAAGGAACTCGTGTGTAGTTGGTCCAAACAATGACAAATGATAAACAACACGAATTTTAACATTAATTTACTTTAGAAAAAAAAACACCCAGGAGATCGACAGCACCTTTCTACCTGAGTACAAACAAAACAGAAGTACTTTGTGTTAAAGATGTGATGGTAATAGCTTGGTTTGTAGTGCAGTTTAAAGCCACTTCCTTTTGCTTTCCATATCCAGGCAAGGCTCATGTTTCACACAGTATGTGCACGTACCACGACAGCAGAGAGCACACCAATTCCTTAACTCAGATAGCGGAAACCAGTACACGTTCCAGAGGGCTCTCAAAACACAAAACTTAAAAAAAAAAAAAAAAAAGCAACCTAGAGTGCCTCGGGATACCAACTGCACAGTTATTCTTTCTTCAAACACCGCTTCCCAAGACCAGGGTGGAAATAAAACTTCCACTTTAAACCTCTGCTTAGTTTTGAGGAAGCTGCTGACAATGATTTAAGGAAATGATTCAACATTTAATTCACTGTATGGCTTTTAATGAGAAGAATGTGTTGGAAAAAACCCTTCCATAAAAAAAAAAAAAAAAAAAAGAAGAATTAAAAAAAAAAAAGAAAGCGGGGAGTTACATGTGTAATAACCTCAGTTCTACCATCAGGACAAAATCTTCCACTGACCACACGATAAGTATAACAGTAATGGCAGATGAGCACCAACAAAACTTTCACAGTTTCTCTGTGTGGAACTGGAAATCTTACCGAAACAGAATTGTTAGTGCTGCTATGACCATTAGCTGGGGACTGTCTGGATGTAGAGGGGGAATCTCTCTGAAATAAGACACAAGGTTCATTAACAACACAACACTATCACAGGAACACAGAAATATTTCAAAGAACAGTTACATCCACAGCCTTAAGCCCATTTTCTTAGCTGCTTCATCTGTGAAAGGTTCCACCCTACCGACTCTGTAAATCTGAAAAGACTTTCCATAGTGTAAAGATTCAGGTTTGACATTTTGATGTATCTGAGCTAGTAACTATTTTTATGTTGCCTTAGCAATCAAACAGCTTTTTAATTAGTGATATCTGGGACTTCTGAGATTTCACATGGCTGACAATGCTCCCGGCCCTCAGTCACACACCAGTCTTTGTTAAAGGTAAGCACCTGCAAGTTATATGCTGAATAACACTTGGAAAAGAATGAGGCACATATTCCATTTTAAAGATGTTTCTAAATATTTTTTCATCTATGAGGTGGTTGTCAGTGTCGATCAGTCTCTGCTAAGCAAAATGCATCTCTCTGCAGTGCCCCAAAGACACTGAAATAACCCCCTGGGAAGATAGCTGGATCCTCTTTTTTCCCTTTTCATCCTCTTTACATCACACTGAGGGTTTTTTCCTCCTACATTCTTATGGCCTTAGAAGTATCAAAGTTTGCCAAAATACAACACCTTAAAAAAGCCACTTCTCTTGACACAGATTATCAGTGTGTTCCTATACTTCAGTGAGGGGACAGCAGACACAGAGTGCATACTGGGAAATTCTACAGGAAGGATAATAGGAATTTCTGACTGTTTTTCAAAGGAAAGGAAACTCGTAGAGCAATTTTTATCACATGCCATTTTGATTGTATAGTACTTAATCCCACAAGGTCAGATAATTGAGCCATCTCTTCCAGAAATAAAATAATTTACACTGATACATTGTGAAAAAAAATAAAACCCCCTTTTACCCTCAGAGGAATTTTGAAATATAATATTCCATGTCAGAGGTCGGTTTAGGAATGTCTAGTCATTCTGCATAACATCAGGGATAGCAGACAAAAAGGGCTAAAGCAGTTTTCAAAGCAAACAAAGTTAGCCCTGGCACATTTCGTCCATACAAGTGCCCTTGGTGAACAAATTAAAAAACAGACCTGGAGCTAAACTGTTCATGCAACATTAAGCAGGGAAAGTTCCTCTATATTCTCAAACTTATACCAATTATGTGATAGCACTTAGAGCTATTTTAAAGCATCAAGAAAAGTTAAAATGACAAGGCAATACTTTATCCCTCCTGCTGCCTGTACATTTGATGTGCAACAAACTCATATAGAACTTCTGCACCTTTTTGTGGACTGCTTAGATAAGACTTAACAGAAAGTTCCACATGTATCTATGTAGATCCTTACTCTGATTTCAACACAGTTGAGGACAGACCTGACAATTACATGGCTGTAAAATCATTGTGGTTCAAAGGATGGAGCTCTACACACTTCAGCTATAGACACAAGAAAAAAATCTGCCTCCCACAACTATTTGCAACTGGGGGAAATCAGCCCTCATTCTAATTACAATATCACTCCAGCATAATGAGTTTAAAATACTCAAATGAGAGCAAAGAAGTTATTCATTACTGAAAGAAATATATAAAAAAAGAAAAGCCTAAAGGAATCATTATTCCCTTTCTTTGAGTGTATGGGATCATACAGCATCACCTTTACCAAAGAGTAGCTCGGAGATAATTTTTTTCCAAAAAAGCAGTGACTTCCTTGCTTTATAAAGAGATTGTCTGCTTACTCTGCAATTTAGTCCCTTCTATTTTCTCACTTTAAAAAAGAGGTGAAAAATTAATTTAAGCTTTTTTTTTTTTTTAAGATGGTTTGTTATGATCTGTTGTCATTGGTGGTTTAGTAAGGGAAAGCTTTGGAAAATTATGCAGACAACCAAGGCATTTAAGGAAAAACAAATTTAGAGAATGCCACTATTTCTGGACTGTCTTGAAGGTTTCTCCCTTTGAAGGAAATTTTCTTGGTTTGAGAATGTTTTGATTTGTATTCCTTCAACAATTCTCAGCAGAAGACAGCATATTATTCAAAGCAAATGTTCATCATAACATACTGAGAAAAATACACATTTTCAGTGCTACTGATTTCGGTACTGTCAGAAATTAATCTATCCAGCTAGCCAAGAAACATATGTACATTTAGATTCTTAATTTCCTAGGGACAAGGAAATTAGAACTTTCTTTCAAAAACTATCAGACTCAAAAGTAAGGAGAAAAAACTGTGTTATGCACAGTCTAATGAGACAAATCAATGAGTAGAGAGATCCCTGTAGAATGCTTAGAACTGGCCTGGAAAACTTCAGCTTCGGTTGTGGAGTTGTTTCTCCAGTAAATCAGTAAAAGCCCTAGTTTTCCCGGGGATAGGAGCAGGAGAACACTTGGAGGATCCAGTGATTCTGAGTAGTGTGGAAAGGTTATCATCATGTTTCAGTAAACTTGACTATCTAGACTTCTACTTGTCCAGCCCCAGGCCAAGGAACAAACACAAGTCTTTGGGATCCACTGAAGCACCACAGCTGGAGCCTTAGAGGAAACAATCACAATTATTTCCAAACAATGGCAAAACCTGTTGATTCCTTGTTCTTGGGTGTTGATTGTAAATGATAAATCAGTGCAATTGAGATGCAAACTGACAGCAAAAGTCAATTATGTCTGCTAGATATGGACTGATCAAATTAGAGAGTGACAGGAACAGCTGGATCAATGACATTGTGGCCAGATCTACAAAAAAAATCCCCCAAAATAACAAACACACAAAACCCAAAGAGACTTTCCAAAAAATCTGAAAATACTTTTACATTTCAGTCTTGCTTGAGCAACATTTCTGGCAGTATTATTAATAAAAATGTAAAAAAAAAGGTTTAAGACTATAAAAATTCTTACAGTTTGAGCACTAATGCAAACCATGTAAGACTAAAGAAAAAAAAAAATCCATGGTGATTACCACCAGACTTTTAAAATCTCATATATGTAAAGGCTTTTGCTCTTAATGAAAACAACTGTTTCACAGAGGCAAGCTGAAACAGAAAGGATGTTTATAGGGAAATTTTTTGTTAAAAAAAAAAAAGTACTTCCCTTACCATTCTCACATTTCTGACACTATAAAAAGTTACCTGGGCTAAGTAGAAAGTAAGAGTGCAAATGTAGCTAGAGCAAAATGTTTACTCAGTGGGATAAAACTGAAGCATATAAACAGCTTAGGCAGCCATCAGCCATAGGAAGAATGTTGCAATAGTCACTTCAGTTCATGTTTATGTAAGTCTGCAACTTTCTGGGTATCTGATGAATAAAACACAACATCCTGGCCCCCTGTTACATACGTATCTGTGTTAACTCAGGTCATGTGCCGCACCAAAGACTAAACAGGTCATCTCACACTAGATCAGCTGATCAAATTTCTGCACAAGGGAATCCAAAGGTATTATGTTTCCAAGCAAACTCTACTCCACGAAATAGAAGGCCTGGTAACTGAATGGAAGGCATTGGAGAAGGAAAAGCCACAAATGCCTAAGAAACTTGAAATTATTCAGTTGAGATTTTGAAAACTGCCTAGTGACCCAGAAGTACCATTACACAGCACAGAGACTTCCCTAAATATGCAGGACTGTCTTAATATTTAGAAATCATCTCTACAAACACTTATTTAAATTTTAAATGACTACAAAGGAAGAAAAATATTGCAAGTGAAATTCAGATCTCAGTTATTTAAAAAAATAACATCTCACTCCCCCCACCTTTGTATATAAGGGCCTAAGACAGATTCCAAATAAAGGGCATATCACCTCTGATTCTACTAATATTTAGTTTTTCTTATCCTAGATTACCAAAAATGTTTTGCCACCCAATGACGTGATCATAGTAGGAGCCTCAACCCCTTCTAGTTTCCATTGTTTTATATTCCTCTCCTAACAAAACTATGCTAAATGAGCAACAGTCGAGGACTGAGGGGAGTGGAGAACTAAACATTAATATATACTGAAATGTTGCCAAAAAATACTTTAACTAGTAAGATTATACTAATGAAGACCAAATCTCTCTCAATTTACCCTGCTAGAGGGCACAAGAAGCAAGCTTGCTGTGTCTTAGTAATTTCGTTCAACATTGATTATTGGCCTTTATTGATGGTTAAGAATCTGATTCGTCATCTGAATCACAATCCTGAAAAATTCTGAGAAAAAAATACCAAAGGCCTAGTGGTGCTTTAACAGGGAGACTTTAAGATGGTGGCTTTTTGTGGACACTTCTAGCAGCTGAAAATCTAGCCAAAGTCAGTGTGGCTGAGCAGAGGGAACAGACTCAGCCACCTCTGACTAAATGAATGTTAAATGCCACAAAGTCTGATAATTAGATATCTCTTTTTTCTTTTTCCTCCCCCTGTCTTTGATCACATACTTCTAGTTTTTTCCAATGAAAGGTAAGAGTCTATTTTCCACTCTTCTGTGAAATAAACAGTCATGAAGAACCTGAGGACACGAAACTAAAGAAAAGAGATGATCTGCTATTACTAAAATGACACCTAATGGTATTAATTTAAAGCTGTATGCTGAGTTTTTCCAAACAATCATCTTCCCAGCAGGTCTACAGTTTCACCAGTTTCTGTGTTCCAATGTTGGGCAGTGAGATATCTTCTATTATTACTTCTATTTACAGCACAGAAGTCACTACATAAATTTGTCAGCACACTGTCGAATTCCTATTTAATTTCTTTTAAAGACTTTGCTTTTCATGGAAAACTTTTGCTTTCATATCTATACCTTTTAAGAAAATTGGCCTCATATGAGAAAATCTGTCAAACCTTCTACCTCTAAAACCTTTTAGTTTTTGTTGAATTCTATTAGAAGTACAGAAGGCAACCAAAAAGCAGTAATCTTTTTTTCTTGCAAACAGATTGTTCTGACAACCACAGTAGCAGTTTCTGTGTATTCTAGCAGCTGCTGAGACACAAAAACAATTAGGGTGAAATCACAGCTCTAATTAAGATAAGGTGCTTGACTTCAACAGGGGTTGTGATTTCACTCTCGGAATTCTAATTTGGGAACTATTTGGGCAGTTAAACATGTGGCACAGAGAGACTGGCATCATCTACACAGTGCATATGCCATCTGTATGCTTAAATTGGAACAGTGGCTCTCAAGTAGCCATTTTCTACAATTTAATTCCCTTCAGTTGCAATCTGGAACATAACTTTGTGAGCAGAAGGGAATTAAACACTGCTGTGCAAAAATCAAAACACCAACTTCCCAGTTCAACAGGAACTAACTCCAAATCTGTTTTCCTTCTGTGATGACATATACCATCTTTTCACGGAAACATAATATTAAGCCACATGTAACTGTTACACACAACCACCACAAATTTACCTCAACGGGGTTATACAGAAACAGGTTCTTCAATTAACCCTTAACAGCCCAAGGCAGCAATATAATATTTAAAGCCTAAAAACCAGGAGGATTGTTCCTCAGCTTAGGAACTTTAACAGACTTCCTGAAGAACGAGTTTAAATGGTCATTTTTTTAAAGGGGCTTCCTAAGTGCATGAGTTGAGGATCCCCTTTCCTATATATATATATTTTTTTTTTTTAAATAGGCTGTAAAGAGTTAGTTAAGGTGCTGATGAGATGAATATGAAGGCAGGGCTGAGTAGGTAGTTGGGACCTACTCATGTTCCGTTATCTTTGTTGTAAAATTGGTGTGCGTGATCTAACAGGACAGGCAGAAACAATTTCCCAGAAAGCAGTAACATTCAGCCATCAGCAGGCAGTTAGTTACAGGACTGAGGGAGAAACGGGATGGCTCATTAAATTCATTACCTCACAGGATGAAGATTGCGTGCGATAACTTGGCACAATCTTAAAGGTAATACTTCCACGCATTTCCCTCTGCAAAGAGAGAAGCACTTGTAAGACACTGAAGAGAAAATCTCCAAATCACTACTGCTTGAAAAGAAAACATCACTGTTCGAGAGCAGCAGCATGTTTTCCTAAATATTCAGAAAAGCTAAAATGCTACGGCTAAGTTATCATTTCACCTACAAACAAACATTTAAATCATCTCTCATTAAGCTAAAGGATAAACATACATTATCAGTTTGCCTGCCTGACCAGGTTTTCAGTGCCTAGAACCCAGAACTGTATTTTAGTGTGGGAGATTCAGAGATGTGTAGGTTTCTTCCACGTCAATCTTTTCTTTGTAGCTATATTCCCTGTGATCCACAGAGACTTTGCTACTAGAGCGACATTTTCTTCCCTTTCATACATGTTAAATAGCAAAACTGTCTTCACAATTTCTGGAAAGCTTCATGTTACAGTAGTAAAGGTAGAAATGTCAAAAATAGAATTCATTAAAACGGAACATGGAGTCTGCTAGTTTGCATTTACCATAGTGTAGAATATTGATAACAAGTAGCAACTGCAGAATGGCAGCAGATTGTGGCAACATATTTTATTAAACAGCAATCTGAATATTAGTGCCACTACATGGCCGACAACTGCAGGACTTCATCTGGGCAGAAATCACTTCAAGTAATTTCAGAGTTTTAACTCCTCTCTTTGGCTGGCTTGCTGTGACCTCCCAAAATGCTATTTGCCTGGACTCCCTTTAAGCTTGTCTGTATGGCTCTGGACACAACAAAAGGATTAGGGATACCATCCAAGATCCCAAGGTTAAGGCTGCAGGCAGAAAAATGTAGAAGTGTTATGGAATATCAAACTGACTCTACCAGCAAGGGTCAAGATGGAGTTTTCCTGGAAAAAGACAGACTGGCTGAGCTCAAAATATTGTTTTTAATTCCGTAACATCAACAACCACAAGCACAATGGCTACGAACTGAAAGATGGGGGGTTCCAGCTACACGTAAAGAACACATTTTTCCCTATGATGATAATAAAGCACTGTAACAGGGTGCCCAAAGAAGCACCTGTCCTGTCAAAATGATATTTTCCAGGCTTAACCAGGCAAAGCCCCTGAGCAATCTGGGCTGTATTCAGTGTTGACCCTGCTTTGTGCCGGAGCCTGGACTGGAGACCTCCTGAGGTTACTTCCAATATTAATGGTTCTGTGATTTATTGTCTCTGTATTTGTGTAGCAATGATACCAGTAGTCAAGAACAGCTTATTTTCTCATAGTCTACTCAGTGACTACACCTGGTGTAGACTCAACATTTAAAATAAGGGCATGACTGAGCAACCTGATCTAGTTGAAGATGTCGCTGCTCATTGCAGGGAGGTTGGGCTACAAGACCTTTAAAGGTCCCTTCCAACCCAAACTATTCTGTGATTCTATGACCTTTATAGACTAACTTGGGATGAGAAACAGGAGGAAAGCAATAGTTTTGCTGTTATGATTACAAGAGACAAGAGAAGAAACTCCTGCATTTCAGTGAACAAACCTCAGACATTAGGGGGAAACTCTGTAAAATGTAGAAGAGTTATATATGAAAGTCAATTGCCTGGAGAGTTTGGGGAACCTCCATTAGTCAAGTTTTTTTAAGAGCTGGTTAGACATACATATGTCTGTCAGGAACAGCTGGGTGTGAATGATCTTTGCTGTGGGACTAAATGTTATAAATAAAATTACACCTGAACCAGCCCAGGGTAGAAGGTTCAAAAAAGCCACTACTGGCAACAGGGGAGAGCCTGTAGAAGGCTTTAAGAGCTCAACACATGAACTCTTTCGTTACATCCCTATATAGTCTATCAAAAACAGAAGAAAAAGGGGAAGTCAGAACACAATTACATAAAAGTTTTGTTTAAATAAGACAGGCACTTTTATAGAGAACATGAGAAAGATTTCAGGCACTTACAAGCATTTTTTGTAGTTGTTCTACAGTTTGATTTGCCACACTGATTCCGTTTATTTCTCTGATTTCATCCCCTACATGTAGCGTACCTGCAGAGTTAACAGAACACACAATCACCTCAAACACGCTTTTGCAATTTGAGATAACTGTAAGACAGTTCTAATACTCACACAAAGGCATAAATAACGTTAGAATAATTTTTTGGTTAGATTCAGAAAAGGACTTTGTATTTGCTGCCAAAGATTACAAATCTGTCTTTCAGAGTGTAGTGAATACATCCACAAGAGATGCACAGGCACCCTATGAAGTCCATGGGTAAAACATCAGTCCCTTCCAAGGACACTGCAGAAAACCCACACATTGAAAAGGAAGTCACCAGCAAGCAGTCAGCTGGAAATGTTCAGCAGAGATATTCAAACAATATTTTCTCAGATGATAACTTAATGAAGTTTGGCTTCTGCAGATGGTCTTGATTTTCTCTGTCAGACCTCTGTATTTTTTTCATTTCTCTGATGTCGATTTGCCATAGTTACAGCATGCATTTAGTGTATGTACACTTGACTTAAGCCTGAATGCAAATGATTGGTATCAGATGATGAAACAAACACCTGCTTGGCTTAGGCAAGTCATAAACTGACCTGCTGAAGCTGGAATGGGAATGGGATGCTACAACATGGCTCTAGGACACTACAAAAGCTCAACAGGGAGAAGCAGAAAATGAATTATTTTCAGGATTAGAAGCAACCTAGGAGGCTTTTTGAATGATAATTTCTGACTTAAGTAGCTCAACCCCCCCCTAATTCTCTAGCAGTTCTCACAAAAACCCTTCCATGGTTTATTATTAGTCAGAAGAGGTTTTTCATACAAAATGAAATATGAGAAGACCATTTACTTCACACATATTCCTTTCTGCTGGATGATTTAAAGAATTTGTGCAACTATACTCTCCTAAATACTGTAATTCATACAATTACTGTACCTATTATGAATAATCTTACTCTGAAAACAAGGAACTGGCAAACATTTCCTAAACTAAAACATATCTACAGAAAATTACCTGAAAAAAGGCCTATCAACTACAATCCTGGAAAATCCTTAAAATCCTTTTTCTGAACCAAAATTGTTCTTCCAAAAAATATCATGGAAGCAAAACTTTCAGCTGGTACAAACGTAAGGAAATCAAACTGTGGGCCTGCTAAACACAAGCACAGCCTGAACCAAGGAGAAGAATCCTGAAAAGCTCCCTTGCTCTGATTCCCACTGGTCTCTCTTCTGTGAAACAGAAGCTCACTTGGCAGTGATACAGGAGAGAGCCCAGAGTTTACAAAAACTTGCAGTACTCTCAAGAGTAACTTGTTCAGCCAAATTAAATACTCTGAACAATTCAACAGGGGCTGATCTGCTGATAGTGAAATTATAAAAAAGGACTAATCACAATTTTTCTCCCGGTTTTCTCTTCAGTGGAAAAATTATCACAGTTAATAGTTCACTGAATGTGAATCTAGCAGTCCTGTATCCTATTTTCAAATTAATCTAGCTCACATCTAGAATATTAATGACCAAATCTCTGGTGAAACACTTTGAAAGTTCAGTTTTGTCAGACTTTCTGAGGAAAGCATTCAATACTCGATTCTTTAAAAATTATTTAAAAAAAAGGGGCTCTGTGTTGACTCCATCATGCCAAAATTTAACTGTGTTTGAAATAAGTGTAATTGTTCTTAAACAATAATACTGAATCAGAAAGACCATATTGCGTGGAATAGTATAAAGATTCTTTGACATTATTCAAAAGATAAAACTGATGGAATTAAATATTAGAATGAGAATCAGATTCAGTAGTATTCCTGCATCAGATCATTGCAGTAGTGCACGTAAATAAAATTCCCTCTTCTGGAGCATTTCCCATTTCTGCTACTCTGACAGAAGTGAATATTGTCATGTTCATGATCGTAAAGGAACAGTGTACATAGAAGTTGGGAATAAAGCATGGACATTAGCAGTAGATGGTCATTCTCTTTTGTGAGGGTGGGTGCATTGATAAACCAGAGGAAGACATTTTCAGTCTGAGGGGAGAGGAGTTTGTCATTTGCAGAAACATGTTGCTCTTTTAAAAATACTGTTGTTGGAAAAATGTTTTTGACATCTTTGAATAACGAGCCTTCTCTAACATTTGTAACTCCCATGATACCTTTGCCCAGCCAGATTTTGGCTGGTTTTGGTTCCTTTTCTATTGACAGTGCAGTGTTTATTTACAACTTAAGCTACTCAGGACTTACTGCTATGTAACACATCTGTAATAGCAAAGAATGGATATATCTCTGGAAGTAAATGATTTCCTCCTTTGTCTTTGCAAGAAGGAGTGAGGACAGTTTGAGGAAGTCCGTGCTCTTACTCTGCACAGAAGTATGAGAAATCCCACCCTTTCAAGAAGAAGACAGAACAAAATCTTGGATTCTCTATCTGGAAACATGTTTAGTAGCCACAAGAAAATTCTGCAGCTTGGAAAATGAAGGGCTGTGAACATATATTTTTCACAGAGGTTTTTGTTAGAATTGAATAAACCTTATCGGGGTAATCGTATTTTAAAAACTGGTGCCAATTTGACATTAAGTCACTCCAAGAATGTAGCACAGACAATGCACAAGTGCTGTCTTTCTGTTGAGGTTAAATGGGCAGCCAGTAGGACCTCTCTCTTCTTGGGAAATCTTTTTAAATGCTGTATTGGGACCTCTTCTTAAATGCACCTTAGGAATGAATTCACTTTTAAGTACATATACTCCAAAAGCCAGTCAGCAGCAAAGAACACATGGATTAAGGTATTGAAATCTGCTGAGAGCTCTGGCTCTGAGGATCCCCTGAAAATAATATTTATGGTATGAGCAGTCTAAACGGAATCCACAGGTAGAAAGTAAATGGACAACTCAGCAAAGTTAAGGCACAGACTCAAAGGTGAAAGTTAAGCCTGAGATCCATGATACAATTCATTTACTTGCCCTAAAAAAGCAGACAAGTCAATAGTAAGACAATTTTTAATGACTGAAACTGGTGTTTCATTTTCATTGAGCTGAATCCTTGGGAAGGTGCAAGTAGATAGAATTTTTAAAAGCCTCTCTTCCCACTTTAACTCCTCCAACTTTTGAATAAGAACAGTTATAATCAGCAGGATTAGATAAAGCTGCCATAGAGATAGGAGGCTACTTCACAGCAGCTATTTTGTGATTGGGAATTGTGCAGTTTGTACTTAATATTGCTGAAATTACACAGTTCCTGTAACTCTCCCAGTAGATTTATTATCCACTCATTGCTGTCATTGCCTGGCAGTATTCCATATAGCAGACAGCAGAAAAAATGACACAACACCTCCCAAAAATCAGTATGAGCCACAGACCTTATCAACAGCATTCAAAGATGGTGCTTGAGATCACTATCAAATTACATTTGCATTGTTCTATTCAATAAAAACATTCTAAATAAAGGTATGTTGAATGAGGAGGGAAGCCAAAAGGCATCTAGAGCACTAACACAACTGGAAGCATTAAAAAATAATGAGATGACAATACTGAAGTGTAATTCATTTTCAAGCTAGACCTATGGACAGAAGAGCTACATTAGTGAGATGAAGCACACAGAGAATAGGTTATATTTCCAAAATGTTTAGAAATAGAAAAAGAACAGAGTTTTAATGGGCACAGTTGGATTTTTGCTCAGTTTTAACAGGTTTTAAAAGTTTTATTAGCCTCATTATGAAACAGTCACGTGAAACAATACTCTGCAGAGCACCACCACTACCTAAGCACAGCTGAAAGAAAACCTTCTTCGTGTGAATCTTAGAGCAATCTCCTTTTAAAATTCACTTTTAGATGCCAAATAAATTTTGATTTAAAAGGTCCTCTAAAAAATATAGGTCTATCTGAATTGAATCTTTGGTTGTATGAAATCTTTCCTCTTTCCTGCTTCTTGACAGGTTTTACCAATACGAATGAGCCAAAGTGAATGTATGTTTTCTCTTCCTAATTGCCTGCTCCCAGGTTCCTCTGGGATAGAACAGTAGGTTAGAGGGAACTTTGGGCTGAAAAATGATGAAAACTTTTGTGTTCATCAAAAGAAGAAGATGCCACTCTAAAAAAGTTGAAGTAACCCTTTTAAGGTTGCAATCCAAACTTGCAGCCAGCAACACAGCAAGAAAGTTCATCTGTTTGAAGTAGGAGAAAACCCCGTTATTTTTGACATGTGATCTGGAAACACAAAATAGAATAAAGGAGAAAACTGGAGATGGAGAAAAAATGCATGTCTGCACAGTTTGCTAATGCAGTAAAAACCAAAAATAAAGAGTCGAGTTCTAGGCACAAGTAATATTTTAATTTCAAAAAAAACCAGTTTTGTGAGCCTCAACTTAAAAAATACAGAGGTCCTCAAGAATTGTATGCACAAAGCTCTTTCATTTTTGCAAGGAAAAGTATTGTTACTTGTCTAGGGATTTTTTTTAAACAGAAGACTAAAGAAGTGCAGCTCCATCCAGAAATTATTGGCATTTCATTGTCTTGCTGAGCTATAATCAGTAATAGTATAGTAATTATCCCAATTAAGACCCAAATGAAACACAGTGGGCCCTGACCTCAAAACACTGGCAGACATCTGGAAGGTAACTAAAGCAGTTATCAGAGTCCATCCAGATACAGAAGTGCACTGCTGTGGAACAGCAGCCATCAAAATGAGGATTATGTACCATTACACAGTTTGCACAGAATTACTGTGTTTGAAGACAAAACTGTTCATCAGACATGATTACCTTGCCGGTGAATCATTCCTCCGTGCATAATTCTTGCCACAATGCAATGGTTCAGCTCATTCATTTTTAAAGTGATTCCCTAGGAAAAAAAAAAAAAGAAATGTTTATACTTTCGAAAATAAACCACTAAGCACTGTGATTCTTGAGTGGTTAAGAACAGTCACTTCTCCTAAAAGCTTGAAGGCAGGGTATAGATTTTAAAGTTAAAACAAAATCTTTGTCACTCAAATATGGGCAGTGAAAACAGATACTATTTATAAGTGAAGATGCAATACTTTAGCTTAAAAGCATATAAGATTCTGGTTTGTTTAAGACGTGAGTTTGCACTGAACTGCGAAGTGTCCAGTTTGGTTAAAAGCATAATTTACTAGCATAACTACTACAAGGTTGACTTAAAACCAGCCCTAGTGGTGCAGGATGTATGCACACACAGCATTTCAAATTAAGAACACAGACAAGAGGACAGTTATCTCCAATGGCTGCTGAACTATTCCAGTCTATTTGCAAACCTACTTCAAAGTGCAGAAACCGTCATCAAAATCATCAGAATACTGGTCTTCACCAGCACAGAGCCAAGGAAAGCACCGAGGTTCCGTCCATACCATTGGTTCATCCGTGTTCTTCTGGAACTGCACCAGTCGAACCCGCGTTACGTTCTCCATATCCATGTCCCCGTTGGCGCTCTCCGGAGAATCTCCGTTTAAGTATGGAGAGGTGGGAGGAGGGGTGACCCTCAGCGCTTCGTCACTGTAAACTTCATGTGCCACTACATCATGGGTTTGAAGTAAGGCCTAGAGGAGATTACGGCAACAAAATATCAGACGTGCATCACCTCCCATGTCCCCCGCTTGTTGCTGCTAAGTGTTTTTGAAGCTTTGCAGAAATCAAAGGAAATCCAGGATATTTGTGCCTCACTTTCTATATAGGAACCTTTGCCTTGAAGGAGCCTAAGATAAACTTCATCAGACTGTAAATGCAGGCAGACATGTCTAGCATTTAAAATCAGCATGTTTTTTTACTGTAGATACATCAATGAGAATGATGCTGCCTCCCTCTCCCTCACCTTCTCAACAGCTGCAAAGTGCCAGAATGAAGCCATCTTTATATGCACAAACACAGAATTAGGAATTTACCTTTCTGAGCAAACTATTCTATAACAATTATTCTATTAAAACGGAAAGGTATTCAGATCCCATGGTATTTCATTCTAATAAAGGCAGAGTGTAGATTAGTATTGACTGAAAGAATGAAATACTGGGGTTTTTTGTTTACTAGCATAATTGCTAGTAAATTTGTTCTCCCCTACCCCTAGGACAGGGACACAGCAGCACCACCACACTGCATTCAAAATGTTTGACAAAAACTGCATTGTAAACCAAAAAACTGCTCAAATGCTACTTCATTAGCTTTGTTGTTTCTTGATGCAAAGAATGTTACAACATGTAGTTCATCAAATGTATTGAAATATCTTTGATAAGCAAAACAACCAACTGTCTAAGAACTCTAAGCCGGGGCAAAGACATGAAGCTTGTGTAACTGTAAAAAGTGTAAAAAGTAATACGAGATAAAAGTTGGACAAAGCATAAATTTTAGCAAACCAGTATTAAACAGGACCAGACTTTTTTTTATGGAACATTCCACTGTTCTCCAGGATATCTTCGAGAGCCACACATTCCATTTCACATTTGCATTCAAGTCTTAATAATGAGTATATTATAGACAACTTGCTTCTGTCCAAAAACCAAATCCAGTTTATATGTGAACATGCTTGCTCTACTCCTACTCTAATCAAGGACAGAAACAGATCTGCCTTTATACCCAAATGGGCGGGTTTCCCAAATAAGGACTGATAAATCCAGTCTAGTTCCTACAATATCTCTATAGAAGTAGAGGTATGAGCCACCACTGCTGTTAGGTCAATCTATATTATAGTTAACATCTTTTTAATTTTCATTTAAATGCTCACAGATCTTAGCTTGCAAAACTCATCAGTCTTGCAAGGCTTGAGATTGACCACCTAGAATATGTTCTGGCAGAGAACTCTGACTCTGGAACATCTTAGTCTTCAGTTAAAGGGTTTATGCAAAACTTACACTGCAAAAAGTACTAAATAAGTCCCTAGAAGATGTATTTCTGAAGTGGAATCCAAGGCAGAAATGGGGTTTTTATGGCCTCTACAAAGTCCTAAATTTGTTCCCAAGGCAACACTTCTGAAGCGTACCATGTTATAAAAGATAATTTCACTATAGTTGGGAATTCAGCATTATAACAACGGAATGGAATTCACTAAACTAACAACAACGCTCTACCCACATTCCCTTCTGTTCTTCTAGTCTTTCAAGCCCACCTACACAACTACTATTTTTAGTCAAATACTAACCTTTATCTGCACTTTCTATTTTTCATCCTATTTTGACAACCACTAAGCTAAAACTGGCAACAATTCCTCTGCATTAGTCTGCACAACTGAAGCAACATTTTTATATTAGATATCTGGGCCATATATGTAAGTTAAAACACTTCAGCAAGATTTACTTAAAATTTGATTTATTTAATTGGTTGTCAACTTAGGTGTGAATACTCCAGTGAAGGTTTAGGAATTTAGCTTAATCCTCATTCCAGTACCTGAAAACTGTTTGCAGTTGTCCCGAATAGGACAAGAGCTGCTGTTACAAAAACCATCCATTGCAGGAGTGAGTGTGGTCCCTGCTCTCTAACAGAGCAGGATGATCTTCTGTGATTCCTTCAGCTCAACCTACTCAAAGCTACTTATTCAACTTTACCATCCCTGGAGGTATTTAAAAGTCATGCAGATGTGGAGCTTAGGGACATGGTTTAGTGGTGGACTTGGCAGTTCAGACTCGATGATCTTGGAGGTCTGTTCCAACCTAAACAATTCTGTGATTCTATGCCCCCTGTGAATGTGACACTCTCCATGCCTTAGAATTACATTTCTTATGTAATTCAGGGCCTTACATTTGTTTCATATCAAACATTTGCCTTGTTTGATACTATTTTTAGCAATAGTATGCAACTTGTAGCAGGTTAAAATAGGGTACTTTGAACATTATTAAAGGTTGATAATTATACTAGATGACTTCTGAATGTGTTAACAAAAATTAACACAAATTCAGAATCGCCAGACCTTAAAGTACAGCAAACTCAGTTTAAATACAGTAAACATTTAATCAAAAGATTGCTACTGACTTTACTTAAAGATGCTTGTTTTCCGTTAATTTTGATAATTTAGATTTTATTTCCCATCTCTTTTTCCTTCGCAGAACATGATAATCTTGCTAAAAGTAAGTTTAATGAGAACAACTGCTTTCTACCATATTGCAGGATC
The DNA here is from genome assembly GCA_013399855.1 of Oxyruncus cristatus. Classification (NCBI taxonomy): domain Eukaryota; kingdom Metazoa; phylum Chordata; class Aves; order Passeriformes; family Cotingidae; genus Oxyruncus; species Oxyruncus cristatus. The sequence continues at coordinate 106,958 of VXAY01003244.1, read as the reverse complement.
ACTGTCTGCAGAGAAGAGCGTAGGGAAGCACATGATGATGGATAAAACTTCAATATGTAATTAAGTAAAAGTCTCCTGGAACAGCAAATGCTTAAATTGCTGCAACATACCAAACATATATAATATAATCTTTTACAGATGAAACTGGCATGTTTGAAAAACTACTGAAACTTGTAGTAATGGAATAAAAGCTCCTTGACATGTGTACGTAACAAATGAGGTACTTCACAGTATTTGAAAGAATTCTTAAATTAATTAGCTGCTGAAAGACCTTTATACAAAATTTACATACCTTTCTTTAAATTATTAAGCATGTACAGACTAAACTAATGATTTATTCCTGTACCCATAAGGCACATGAGGGTAAAAGAGAACCAAAACAACAAAAACCCTCGAACTCAAAGATCTCAGTTAAAACACATACTTTACTGCCTTTGGTTCTGTAAAGGCCTGCACAGTCTAACCCACTAACACTCTTCTGTCTTCTGGGGATCTAATGTGTATCTTAGGGATACACATTAGATAATAACACAAATAATAGTAAAATAGTCTGTTATCATACAGGTGTTAATGCACATGATCCTACTTGTTAGACCTTATTGGTTCAGTGCCTGTGCATTAATAATGAGAGTATTGCCCTGTACAATTGCTCTGTGCCTGGCAAACACACGGAGCGCTGGCTGACAATACTGTTTTGTGCAATTATTCTCTTTCCTCACAGTCTCTATTTTAAAGGCTTTGGCTCTGGAGGGAAGTTTGGCAGAACACAACAAACACAAGCATAACTTTGTTAAGTTATGGTGTATCTGGGAGCTGGAGTGGGAATGATGGGAGAGGATGGAGTTGCCCCTTTGACATCTGGAGACTCTGTGGTATCTGCACTCTACAGGTGTGGATTTATACCAGTTTATCCTGGTTTAACTGCTACTTTACACTCTCCCTAACCCAGACTGTTTCTGTCCCCATGCCCATTCTGGCTCTGGTAGTATTCCTGTTATTCTAAATTCTTTTTGCTAAATGGATTCAGGTTTTTTTGAGCAATTTTCTACTAGTTTAGCACAGTGCAATGCTGAAGTGCAATTCCAGGTGAACTCCAGAACAACTGCAAGGGAGAGGATGAAACATGTGAAGAAGGGATGATGTGATTTCAAAAAACTAGCAATTTAGCTTGGGATGCCATAGACTAATTTGCTCAAATTACTACTCATCAAAAATAGTTGTTACGGAATTGCAGCTTATTCCTTATAAAAACCCATTTTTTACACAATTGCAGCAAAAGAATTCTGACAGATGGTTTTAAATTTATGAGGATATCAGGAAAGAGAGATAGCTATAAAAGAGGATTTTCAACTCAATTTTCCTGTCACTTGATTTGATACATGAAATTTCAATATACCACAATCATTTTTATGGATGCCTACTCCAAAATAATTTTTACTTAAAAAATGCTCCTTCTCCACAGTGTCTAATATTTTTGCAACAGTGTGGTAATTACACAAAAAAAAGGAAAAATCAAATGAACACTTCAGATTCCAGATAAAGAAGTTGAGTATCAGTGGTGGGGTTTTTTTAATCTTTCTTACAGTACAGCTGAGTACCATTCCATCTTGTTTTATGTTCTATTTCAAGCAAGTATTCCTGTTAAATGTTGAACCAGAGCTGTGACAAACTTCAGGATAGATACCATCTCCAAGGAATAACATCAGTGTGTCGCTGAGTACACACAGAAAAGCCAATGTCTGCATTAGCAATTAGTGCAATGAAATAGGAATGAATCCAAAAGTAAAACAATTGGATTAGTGAGGACCTGATGTACACACTGAACACATTGCAGGGGTTTTTACTTCTTCCATCTTGCCCTGTGGACTGAATGTCCATCAGCTGCTGGGTTACACTGGCTCCTGGCACACATCTTTGAGTGTAATTTTATCTGAAAAGAGTCAGTCTGCATGCTCTGAGACCCTTACAGGACACAAGCCAAAGCACTGTAAGGGCAAGCAGGAGATTCACTCTCCTGATCCACTTTAAAGTACTAAAATAAATGTACCCAAAGCTACAGTGGCCATCAAAAGAACACACTGGGACATGCAGCTATCCAGATTTCATCTGATACCTGAATAGGAGGTTGGTTTCAGCTCACTCTTTCCTGGAAATTAGGCTTATCCTTCAGACTTACAGTAATTCAGCTTTCAGGTGAGCAAACTCCACAAAGCCCCCTGCACATAATCCCTGTGTTAGGGAAAGTCAGGTTCATGACTTAAACTGACAAGAGTGTAAGGCAGATTTAAGCAAACACATTTATGTCTGAACTTATGAACTTGATCTACAGCACAAACAAAAGAAATCCCTCAAGTATTTTCAACAGACTGGACTTCAGTAACTTGAACCAAGTTATTAAGCAGCCTGAATTTCGGACAATTACTGCCCACAAATCAGATTTGGGAAAACAGACACAGTAGAAGTTGATAAGTAACACAAACTCAACAGACTGTACAAGCTATTGATTTATTATAAAATAATATGAACACTTGTTTTGCAATGAATTCATGCACCTTTATTCTATAAAGGCCTTGGGAAAAAGTAAAAGGAGGATCCCAGCTCTACCTATGGGTATCCAAAAGGATTCATTCTTCTTTCTGTATGCAACACACCTCCCCAAAAAGACAGTGAAACTGTTCCATAATGAGATTACTTCAAACTACTGACAGTTTTCAGCACAGTAATGAGGACCAGTAGTAGCAGCAATAGTAATTCTTTTGCCAGACTAGCAGATTAGAAATACTTATTAATAGGTATATTGTATGCATTGTACCCCATTACTCAGAGATTTAAAGTAGAACATACTGAACTTAAGTTTTTTAACACCAAGAATACAAAAAACCAAAACCAAAACAAAAAAAAACACCCCACCCAACAAACCAACAAGAGCAGAATTTGCTTACCATGAAATGAGGTTGTGTTAAAATACGCTTTAGCTCCTTTGCATCATTGTTCTCTGGGTAACATGAAATTTCTTCCAATACCTGCAACATAAGCAGGAGAAATGCCCCTAGTAATTTTCTTTTAAATAAAGTTATTAAACAGAGGAAACCCCCCACTGCTCAGTCAGAGTATCTCCAAATGACTATACAGAACAAAATTTTTTGAGAGGAAAGTGCTTAGGAGAATCTGCCCCCACCCTGCCCCAAGAGAATAAAATACCTCATTCCAATTTTCCCTCTGAAACAGATTAAAGCAGAAATTTGAAGGAAACATTTGTTCTTTTTTTTTTTTCCCCAATTGAAAGTATTCCTCCAACAGCTGGAGACGGAATTTAAGTGCTAATAGGTGACACACATGACCACCACCAGGTGTTACTTTCGCACATTGTCTCAATTTATTAAAACAATTGGTTTAAAAGCAGAATTAAAAACACTTGTAAAAACAATTGTTAAAAGGCACCAAGTGTAGGTGGGCCATCTGCTACCCCTCCTCCAAGCTCCAGATTTTATAAAATCTGAGCCAAACCTCATCTTATCACTGGGGAAGGAGTAGGGAGTAAATGAGCTTTAACTCCTTCGCCTGCACCCTGATTCTTACACCTTTATTTTCACGCACTTGGACAATGAAAGCAGAGTATTTTGGTTCTGGAAGCACATCCCAGGATTACCTGCCAGAAAGTTTTGCACAACAGGACTTCAGGGTATCTATCAGTGTGAATTCAGTTATTACACAGAGTTTTAAAGTCTTCCTGTTCATTCTGTTTTGATACCACTATAAACAGGGTTTTCCTATGACATTACCCCCAACAGCCGTACTAATTTTTACTGGTAGTACATAATACAACTTCTTTTTTTAATACTTGCAATAAATGAACAAATAAAATACTATTTGGCAGGTATAAAAAATTAAGAACATCTGTGCCTATTTATCTTTGGTTTTAATGGGCCATTCTCCTTGCAGTTCCAGGTCTGATCTTCTTAGACCTCTCCATGATAAACTTGTTCTTTCAATTTAAAAAGCTGATAGTTTTTTTTTTTTTTGTGACTAAGCCATATAAACATCAAACTTCTGCTGCAGATGAATAAACTGTACATGAAAGATGCTGCAATTAACCAATGGAAGGGTTCCTTTTAACACTGCTATTGTTGTAGCAAAGGTTAAACGATTAAACTGAGTAATGTTCATAATCCTTACAGACATAATGGAATTCTGCAAGTTTATGCAACTTGTTACTTAACTTTAGTAAGCAATGGTAGCATTCCAGAAAAAAATACAGATAATGAACCAAAATGCAGATCTTAATGACGGAAAATAAGTTCCACTTTAAATACAATCAAACTTACAAAGTAAAAAAAATGTATTTTAAAGCCATTACCTCTTTGGCTCTCTGTACAGCATCACTTGGAGGATTCCTGATTTGCGGAGAAGACTTTGTGTTTATTTTGTCATAAAGCTGAAATAACAAGAAAACAAACTACTGAAATCATATGCTACTTTAAAATAAATTAATGAGTGCTTACAATAGCCTGCTTATTTTACCAGGATTAGGATGACTGTTAAACTGCAAAACCCACAGATGTTTTGTACACAAAATCTAACAGCTTAGGGTTTTGGCTTTTCATTTTTAAACATTTCCTGATTTGAACAGTGCCATAGATTCAGAGTTCATAGGATGACATGGGAAAGTTCAAGAGGTTAAGGGATTCTGCAAACCTCCCATGCTTTTTCCACAGATTTACAGAAACCATATTCTTCTACTAGAAGTGTTCCTATGAATCTTGAATAAATGCTGTAAATCATACATCATGCTGTAAAAACAAATCAATCTGCATATCCCACTTGTCTCAATAAATCAAACCACCAGACATTTTGAACAGTAATTTAAATAAACCTCAGGATATGGGAAAATGCTCTTGAAGATACAACGCTACAAAGGCCAAAGACTTGGAGAAGACAGAAACAAACCTTCCAAAAAAGAGTGTTCACAAAAGAGAGTACACTTATTTTACTAGGATTTTCTATTCGATAGAAGATTGTCAGTGTAATTAGATAGGCTATTGTAAACATTCCAGGTCAACTATTTAAAAAACCTCCAACTTTAAAAAAAACATTCAACTATACAAAATACAATAGGAGAAAGATCTTTCTTCAGTTTCAAATTAGAGATAGACACCACAGGTTCTTTTTCATACAAACCTAACAGACTGTGCATGCTTTAAAGGAATGAATGTATTCTTAAGAATAAGCAGGAACAGTAATAAGTAGTATTTTCAAATAAAAACTTTTGGCTTGTATTTCAAGCAATATAAAGATGGTCATGCCTGTAATTATTTCCTCTTTATGTTAGAATACTTCTTTGAAATATAAGACAGCAGTAAGTCACAAATAACTGTTTTTAGGAAATTACAAGAAATTTTTATCACAATGGGGGTGGTGTAACCGCATCAAGTTGGCCACGGGACTTGGGGAATCTCTCAACTTTGGAAATACTTAACATGCAACTGAAATTAAAAACAGTGTATGTAAACATTAAAAATACAAAAGAGACTCCAGAACCGTCACCAAATCCTAACACTGTAAAGGATGAGTTGACAAGAACCCCCTGTTGAGGCTGCTCAGCAAGGAGTTCTCAGGAGCTTCCTCTGTGAAGCCACAGCCGCAGTTCCATTGTTGGGCTTAGGATGACCTTTGATGTTTGAAAAAGGGAATCTTGCCAGGACACAGAATTGCCACCTTCTCTTTCTCACACGAAACACAATTCAGTTTTAGAAGATAAGTAAATTGCTATAAATCCAATCCAACACAATCATAATTTTCCTGTGTTAACAATTTAATGCACATGTTGAACATTTCACAATGATTTGTTACTTTTTCTTAAGTAAAGACAAACTACCCAACTCCATACAGAATCACAGAATCAGAGGTTGGAAAGGACCTCTGAGATCATCAGGTCCAACCCTTGATCCACTACCAACAACTCCAAATTATTAAGTATCACACTTATGTACCTGTTAGGAAACTGCATCAAGCACAGTTTAGTGAGCAAAGTGCAGCAGAAAATGCACGATACCCAACAGGAATATTATTGAATGCCTTTTTCTAAAAGTCACACATACATACTTTAGGATTACCATAAGATTAATGAAATTACAGGAAAGTTACCATGAAAATATTTTTATTAGTTATTTTGAGCAAGGGTTGAAAACCTAAGTCACTGAAGTTGCTGATTTCCCTCAAGTCATTATGTTACTGTGATCCCAAACCACCAGCCGTTTACAGACATAATTTTCTCTCAGGATCATGGGAGAGTTATCTTTTGAGATTAGGAAGGAGGCGAAAAAGAAAGTCGAGAGCAGAGTTCCTCTTAGAATGTTTAGAAAAAAAAAAAATCAAGGCAAAGTTCAGACTAAACAAGGGTGCATTTATTTTTCCGTAGCTCCTTCATGCTGAGACATGGCAATTAAATCATCTTCCAGGACTGCTACTTACTGAGACTTGCTTCCAAGGCACCAAACTGTTAGGAGGCACTCTGACAGTATTTAAAAGAAAAACCTTCATATTAGCATTAAGGTTTAAAGCCAATACATTACCTAAGTCACATGATCCATTCATTGTGGAGGTAGAAGAGAGCCTCATTTGGAGAAAGGATGTGTTTCTGGTAGCTTCACTAGCACAAGCAGATCTCTTCATTTTGAAATGTATACTCTAATTCAAGTTAGTTAATGGAGTTTTCAGTTTACAAGGGGACCAGGCTACATATGGTAAGAGGAGCAAGGCTTGCATTATGCATTAATGCACCAGAACTGCACCGTCTTTGCAATCTTTGAAAAAAAAGACTGGTTTTGCAACACTTTTCAATATTTTTGCACTTAAATACTAGCTGTAGCAGCAGCAACTTAGAATAAGGATTTTACTGCCACAATTCATCTCTGAAAACTACAAACTTCAAATCTTTGAAGGCAGAGGTTTCATTTAGACACATTAAAAAGAACATTAGTTCCCTTGGACACCAAGAATCCAACACACCTTTACATGAATGTTTTACAAAATGTGTAAGAAAACTCCGAATAAAACCTGTTTGCACACCTCATAGATTAAAAGCTTTATATACACCTCTGGTAGAGAACACATGTGCAGTTAGCTACACTATTTTAATCACAGAAAGCCAGCCTGTTTACAACGCTGTCGCCCTTCAGCAGCCCTGGAAATTTGAGTTCTTCAGGGACCACACCAAAGGTGGTTTCTTGTGGAACAGAATGAACTAGCATTTCTATATAATACCAACAGAAACTTACAGCAGGACAAAATCTATATGTGCCCTAATGATGGGCTTTCTTCTGCTGGAAGTGTCTATTTTCCAGCAAATAACTCTGCCCCCTCAGTGCAGGAGCCCAACCTCCAAAAATTTCCCTCAGTAATAAGCATAAACATAACAATTCAAAATTTCTAACAATTAAAAGAAATTGTTGTAAAATACAACAGCATTTGTAAGGTTTGGCATTTCCAGACTTCTGAATGCTTTGCATTTTTAGTCTCACTCCTCAGCACCAGTTATTCTGCATTTGCTAGAAGGAAAATCAAAACTGAGAGCTTGTTCTAGATGAGCTTAACAATCCCAACGGATACATTAACAAAACCTCATATAACAAATATAAATTGACATTATAGCTAACAAACAACATAGTACTGCTTCTTAAAAAGACAAATTTTGATTTAAATTTTGCATGCTAGAACATGAATGAATACCCACGAGTTGTCAAGTAGTGTTGCTATCAGTTCCCCAGCTTTTGCAGAGTTGAGACTTTTTGTCTTCTGCCTGTACAAAGGGAACTCGTTTCTGCTGATATTTAAAGCAGACAGCCCAAAGCCTAATCCACAATCAGGCAGGCGAGACAAAACAACAAACTCCTCTTCTGACTGGTGTTTCAGATGTGCAGAAATTCCTTTTTAACCATTTCCTGTAAGAGGAGTCAGAATACTGTCCCAACACAAATCCCATTCCATGTCACACTGAAAAATTTAGATATATCACAAGTAGCAGAAATTAAGCCTCACTGCCTCATCTAGTCTTGAATGTGGTCACAGTTAGATCACACAGTGAAATCAGTAAGTATTCTACCTATCGAAAATCTGGAAGTTTCTGTGAGGCAAATCAGAAACCTGTTAAAACAAGAGCTACTGAACTGCTAGAGCAAAACCCCCCATCATCTTTCAACACAAATACACATTTTGTGGGGATTCAGTTGCAATTCAGACAAATACTGGGCTGCCAACCTCACGTATTAAACCCCCAAAGTGAAACATCTAAAAGCAATCATTAAAGTAGGTCCTTTCATATTTTTTATTTCTGAACAATTTAACCATTTGCAACACAGTGATATTAGAGGGCTGTTTTTCATCACTTAAAGGTTTTTGTACCATCTAAAAAAATTCTCAGGTGGGGGTGCTGCCTCTTGCACAGAAATATTTACTAACAAGCAGACTTGCTGTTACTTCCCACAGCTCCCTGTCGTGGTTCTCCATTTACCCCTGAGGTTTCATGTGTTGCAAGCCTGAAAGAAATCCATGACCCACTTAATGAAATAATATCCACATGCAGTAATATCAAAGAAGGGCTAAAATTAAAGAGCCAATTAGATAATTGCTAGACCACTTCACTCTTTCTTCTGCCAGTTCTGTTTCACATCTCCTTTTCCATGCAGAACATCGTAAGGTTCCCATGGATGCCTCTCTCCTTGGGATTCTAAGCTTTCAAAGAAACACATCCCTGAAGCTATCAATTCCTACTGGAAAACACACTGAGTAACAAGGTCACAGTCACCAGAGACTTTATCTTCAACTTTGTTTAAAGACAGTTTGCTCTTTTAAACCCTTTGTTTTTCACTGCTAAGGATTGTGCCTGAAGCTCTCTGGTGCCTCTTCAGCATCCGAGACCTAACATTTACTTCCCAGCATAATTCCATGGTACAGGTCACAGTCCCATCCCATACCCAAGTCCAAGGCATATTCAAGACTCTACTTTGTGCCTCTAGAGCTTTACAGGTTACAGCCCTCCACAGCTTCAAACCTTTTTCTGTGTGACACACAAGTTGCAGAACAGGAGCACGATCAACCTTTGCATTCCAGTACCTTAGTAAAACACAAATGATCAAGGTAAGAGATATGGTATCTGTTTAATTAAGGTGGAAACATGAAATGATTGCAGGTTTCCTTTCAGAGGGAAAGCACATGCCCCCAACCCCTAAGAAGTGCACAGCCAAAGGACTATGCAGAATTTCCTTTTCAGTAATCCAGTGGGTAAAAGGGAATCCAGAAAGCATTTTTATTGCCTTCATAGGGTCTGTCTATCAATGACAATTTTGTTATATGACAGCTGGAAGGAAAGGGCACAGCCCTTCACTGGTGTCAGCAACAGAGAAAGATGCCCTGTGGCATTACATGCATTACCACTCAATATTTTATCATCTAAATTTTGCATTGACATATTTTGTGTGCTTGGAAACACCAGGGGAACTAGAAGGTTAAGGTATAGAACACTGAGAAGATTTTCCATTCTGTTACATAGCTAAATGTTGTATCTATCTTTTGATCAAAACCTTAAAAAGTGAAAACATGTCCAAGTTAAATTCTCTCAGTAGGTTCTAATGCTGTAGTGAAACTGCAGGCAGTGCTGAACTGGGGAAATCACATAAAGTTCAATCTGAAACTAAGAGTACACAAATCTGTGCAGCTCCACACACTGAACCCACTGTGCTGATGTACATGGGGGTGGCCATTTTTTAATTTCCTATTCTGTTATTTCTTATTTTGCTAGTTTGGACGGGCCAATTTTAGCATTTAAAATGATAAAGCAAATATTTCTACTCATGAATATTATGTGGCTTTTTACAGTCTTCACAGAGCATTACATATTTTACAGTTTGTTCTAAATCAATCTTTGATCTAATTTTATTTTTTAAACTGATACAGTTTAAAGCAGATTCAAGGACACATTTATGCTTATACTGGTTCAGACCCCATGGTCAAGTGTCAAGACATTCAGTAATATCTGACTTGTATATTCTATTTCTTTGCAAGGGGCTAAGTTTTGACTTTCAGTGTACATGAACTACAACCCAATTTTAGCTCTATTGTAGAACGTATTCCTTTCTAGCAGAAACTATCACGTGCTATGCACTTACTCTGTAAAATCAAAGCCTTAGCACTTCACAGATACAAGATCTGAGGAAAGAACTATATTTTTACAAAATGAACTGCAGGGTATGTGCATTTCCCTCACCCCCAACTGTTGTTTTAAATTGCGCCTCTTGATTTGGTTCACATTTACCAAGCAGTTTTTAATTAACCTATTTATTTATTTATTTCAAGTTGCCTCACAGAAGTATCCATAATGAACACTTATGCTGCTCTTCAAAATCACACAAAACATCATTTCATTCTATTTAATTTCAGGTAGCCCTAAGTGCCTCATTCATGTATATTGAATCCAGACTCCAGTGTCTGACAACATTATGTTTCCCATCAACTAGGACTCTAACCTAGTAATTTGTCTCATATCTTAAGAAAAACCCATATTAATTTTCATCATGAAGATTTTATTGACTGCAGAAGCTGCAGTTCTCAATGAGTGACAGCAGATATTAAAGTCATACCAGGCCCATGTAACATAGCTTGCGAAAGTGCAAGAGGTTGCAGTTAAGCAAAATTCTAAATCTAAAGTGATACACGTATGTTCTCTCAAATTGTAAACTGTGGTAAGAAAAGCCTGGGATAACTGTAAATAAATACACGCTACACTTCAAAATCAAAGTCACAAGACAAAAATTATTTACATTTCAGTAGACTAAATACGATGTTTTCCTACCCCCTCAAAGGAGGTGAGACCTCTTTAACTTCTGCTGCCACGAGATGACTGCAGATACCCAGGGTACCCTTCAGTCCTCCACTACACACAAGACATCCTCAGTATGCCACCTAATCCCTTCTATTCCAGGAACTCTCTGCCACAAGTCCCTATGGAGTTGGTTTTTTAACCCTGGTCTCAACTCCATTCCTGTATTGTAAACCAGATTTTAATCTGTTCACATTGCAAATGTTTTAAATTCTTTTGCAAAGATGAAATACGTAAAACTAGGATGAAATAAAGCTACTGCTTTGCACACGGCAGTGCCAAGAAAACTGGCATAGCAGTTGGAAAACCAACACAGTGAAGTTTAAAGATCCCAATAAAAAACCCCCTCACCCTCACTCTGGAATGTACTAGAAGTACTGTTGTAAAAGATGGGCTTATATCATTATTTCACAAGGTATTTTAACAGATTAATAATTTCAAGAACACAAAAATCCCATTATCCTGCTTTTCTACATCAGATATCTAATAGAAGCTGGTCTTAAAAAAAAATAAGGCAAAACCCCTTTTAAAGATGACACCAAGCAGCTGATTCCATAAAAGTAAATGAAAAAGACATTGAGGTGCTGGAGTGTGTCCAGAGAAGGGCAACAAAGCTGGTGAAGGGTCTATGAGGAGCAGCTGAGGGAGCTGGGGGTGTTCAACCAGGAGAAAAGGAGGCTCAGGGTGGACTTTATTGCTCTCTACAACAACCTGAAAGGAGGTTGTGACCAGGAGGGGGTTGGTTTCTTCCCCCAGGTAACAAGCAGTAGGACAAGACGAAAGGACCTCAAGTTGCACCAGGGGAGATTTCAAATGGATATTAGGAGAAATGTCTTCACAGAAAGGGTTGTCAAAAGCACTGGAACAGGCTGCCTAGGGAAGTGGACTCAACATCCCTGGAGGTATTTAAAAGATGTGTAGATGTGGTACTTGGGCACGTGGTTTAATGATGGACTTGGCAGTGCTGGGTTAATGGCTGGACTTGATGATCTTAATGATCTTTTCCAACCTAAACGATTCAATAAGCATCAGGGAAAACCAATCCCTCAATAAAGAAAGGCTTTACAAAGAGGTGTGTTCCATGGACAACACCTTGATACACCTCACACCTTTGCTCACACCTTCCCCCCCTCTTCCAGCATGCACCAATGACCAGCAGCAGGAACTGTAGACTCAGGTTAGGCCTAAATGGGCTTCATTCCCAATTCAATCAGTTGAATTTACTCGTCAGGGTTAGTTCATCACCCTGAAGAAAAGGATGCTAATGACCACACACCTCATTTCAGGGGGATACAGGAAACTTAAAACTAGTTAAATCCACAATGATTACAGCAGGTTGGCAAAGAACACAGCTTCTCACCTGCTTTGTGATACAGGTATCACAAAGATACTCCTTTTTGCACCGGGAGATGGTTATGCTGGAGTTAACAAACATTTTTGTTTCTCCCTACTCACGTAAATTTTTTGCGGTGATAATACAGAGAATAAAAATGTACTGCAATGAGATCACTAGTACCTAGAAGAGCCAAAATGCAGCAGCCAAGTACTTGAAGAACTGGAAGTAGGAGGCAGCGAGGCCTGACTGACTTCAAAGACAGAAGCAGAGCTTACTGGGCTGTAAGCACATTGCCTTTGGGTTTTTTAATGTAAACTAAGTGTAGATTGAAGTATCATTCTGAAGGAAGCTCCCAGCACTAAGAAAGCTGAAGCACTATTCAAGATTTGTGGACTGTAGCATTTCTTTATTTTTGTAATTTCTCAGAGTTAAGTCCCAAGCTCCTGGAGAAATAATAAATCTGAAAATCTGAAGCTTTATAAGGAAAAAAAAAACCCAAACGGAACACGTAGCCCATAAAGAGTTAAAAAGGAACTGAATCTAACTGGAACTACACACAACATAGTAAGAAGTGAAGAAAATGCAGAAAGTTAAATACAAAAATGATCTTTTTTCTCTCAAGACAGTATCAGTGTGGTTAACTAAATGTTCTGCAAGTGGCAAGAGTACAGTTCTAGTGTTCTTTGACATATCAGGGCCCAGTAACTTAAAAATACACTGTAATCATGGGAATTTTTAATTCCACATACAAAAAAAATAAGGTCTAGGGATTTATGCTTTTGGAGAAAGATATGTTGCTGCACACAGACACACACATGCACAGACCCAACCACACACCATTTACACAGGGAAGATGACATTAGGCCAAGAGGAATGGGCTAAGTAGTGCAATTCCCATTTAAAGTACATACTTCATTAAGCTGAATTTCACTCGATGATTCACCACACCGGTATGAAGCTTATAAATACTCAAAATGACAGAACATTAGGTAAAAAGAAAACAGGTTAAGTGCAGGAAAGTAACTATCACACTGTCATGCAAACTGACCCAGAATTTTGGATTGTTGGAAAGCGGCGGATAAATAAATATCTGAAAAATTATTCTCCATCAATATGAAAGTTACTGTTGGCTCTTATTTGTATTTATCTTGGGTTTAAGAGACCAACTCATCTATCACTATTATATATTATAAAAATACAGAGCAACAACGCTTTCTGCCCAGAAGACGAAATATGAGGTGAATCCCCTGTATAAATTTGTAAGCAGAGAAACAGGAAGAACAAGGAAACAATGAGATGATGCTGACTGGCACAGTGATCTACCTGCCTACCCAGTAACACAGAAAATGAAATGCAGAGGTATGGAGTTAAAAGGAGAAGGTATTTTAGAGAATGACTGCGAAATAATGTAGAAGAAATTCTAGAATAGCCTCTGCTTTCAGTGTTCTTTCCTACAGAGCTTCTAGAGAAGTTACCTTTAAGAGCACAAATGGACTGCACTGGTGATGATGATCCAGCCCACCTGCTGAAGGAATTCTTTGAACAGTTCTCCCTAAGGCTTAGACACTGTTCCTTCTGCACTACTTGGGAAAGGAGTTTCCACCGCACGGTGGGACAGTCCCTCCCACTCCCTGGGGCTGTGCTGCCTCTGCTGGACTGGGATAAAAGCCAGATTTGATTTCCCAAATAGCAAGGTGCTTTTCTGCCAACACAGTTTCTTTTTCCCTTTTTTTTTTTATTTTCAACAAGTATTTTCTATTTGTTTTCGTCTTACAAACATATGAAATAAAGGATAATTAAAAATAAGAAAAGGTGTTTTAAAAATGATAACGAATTCACTCAAGCATAACATGTTTTGAGGGAGTTTAAGCAAGATGTGTTACACACTTTCTGATCTGCTTTTGCAAAAGAAAAGCATTCATGAGTCACTAAAACATGTTCCCCTTATAAGTTTTAGCATAATCAATATTCAAGAGAGTAAGGACCAATGTGGATCCAAAAAATCTTGAACCACACTATATGATTCACATAGAAAGTCATCCTTATTCAAATCAAAACATAGTGAAATTAGATGATTGATGAAAATACTTAAGCTTTTTATACACAGCTGCTCATTCTATTTTATTTTCTATATAATACAATAGATATTCCATCAGTCTGTTCATGATTTATAGCAAAAGAAAGGAAGAAGGAAATGAAAGCATCCTGAAAAGAAAAAAAAAATATTTTTTGCTTCGAGTTTTCTTTATTTTATTTATTTCAAAGTATGTAATAAAGTTGTTAAAATAATACATTTTGCTCAGAAAAGAGCAAATCAGGGAAAGATACATGAAGAGTTTAAAGCATTTTCAAACAGAGCACTTTAGTATCAGCCATGGCTGGACACTGCTGAATAACTGCAACTTTTACAAAAGACATTCAGATTTACTGTGCCAACATCCAGCATCGAGAGGATAAACAGAACAAACCAAAATAAATCCAGCAGAAAGCTTTAGCCAACCATGTAAGAAGCTAAACCAAGGTTCCAATAACATTCATTCTAGCAAAAGAGAAAATATGTTTCCTTAAAAGTCTGGACTTCAGGACCAAATCTGTTTGGGTGACTGACTTCAAAAGAAATCCTAAGGAAACTCTGAAGTGTGCACAGATGCATGTTCCTTTGAAACATTACCATTAGCAACAAGGGATAGCAGACATAAAAATGAGATTATCTTGAAAAATCAATATGCCTTAAATATATGCCTGAGAATATAAATTAAACTCAAAATTAAAAAAGTGGCTGCACATATAGATATAAATGGCTACTCCAAATTTTGTTTAACCTCATTTAGTTAAAACCATACGTGTGAAAGGTGTTAAGCCAGCAAAAAGTAAAATAAACTTTCTTAAAAGCTCATAACCGTTCTATCAGAGATACACTTGCAGGAATAACAACACCTACCTTAACGATTCCGTCTATGTAACAAACTTCTTAAATTAACAGCCAAAAGATACCAGCCTAGAGAACTATCTGCCTGAGGACAGACAGATGCAGACAAAGCCAGTAGCACAGAGAGGCCCCAGTCACACAAAAGCTGATATTGTTCTCCCGCTGAGCAAAAATCTCCCTTGTAAATCGAACGACATCTGCATTCAGAATCACCCTCAGAAAGCGTCCCTGGAGAGGTGACCAAACTACTTGACTCAACAGGAGAATGATTTCTCTTGTCTCCTTCAATGTAGGCAGCTGCATGAAACAGCAGCTTCTGGTTTTACATTTTCGCAAACTTTCCTTCTTTGATGCACAGATAGAGATGAAACACCGTGTGTAAAGATCTCCCTCATAAGGCACAGCCTTGAAGCCCACGATACTTCTCAAAACAATAATCATTAAAATCTTTTGTCATGATACAGAACAACAAATGCCTCCAAAATCAGTAACCTCTTCACATTTCTTTCCAACTTCTTTATCAGTACTGCTGACTTAAGTCAGCAATGTCTCCCAGGATCTCTTTCATGACAGTCAATAAAAAAATAATTTAATTCAAGCACTTGATAAGGCTTCTAAAAATCTGTCAGGGGTAATAAAAAACTGCTTCACTACTTAAATTTAACTCTGTTTTTCCATTAAGTTATTTATATACTTTACTACATTCTTTATCATCTAAATTGGATACCAGAATGAAACAGTCTATAAAGCTTTATATAGTCATAAACCCAGACAGTTCTAAGTCACACACAGGAATGTCCTACATCATTCACCAAAATTTTGGTCATCACACTTCTGACAGAAGAAAAAAAAAAAAATAAAATCCACCCCAAATTAGTCTTTTACTTTACAAGAAAGATCAATTACTAAACAATAAATTTTTTAAGATAGGATTTCTAAATGGTAGTTTCTAGAGGGGCCTTTTCTTTACTCTCCTCAGTAAACAAAATCAAGTTTTTAATAATGAATTGTGTAACTTCTGTGCACAGAAAACCACTCAACACAACAGAAGGATTCTGTAAAATGAAGCAAAATACACACAATGAAACTATTCAATAAGCCTGCATCAGGATATGCTGCTGTACTGCAGGATTTGGCCCAGAGTGAATATAAACTACTTTCTAAGTAGTTGGCATCTTTCTTCCCTTTGTTTTGAACAGCTTTGGCACTCAAGTAAATTGAAGAGAGTCTTAAGACAGCTATCACAACAGATACACAGAAATGAATCAACTAGAATCAGTCGATGTGATGATGCCTTCTATGGCCTTCAGAGGTGCCTGTGCTCGTAACACCTAAGTTAATGCACTACTGAGAAAGAAGACTTTTATTTTGTGATCTGAAAAAATCCCAAAACGTGGGTAAACTTGCACCCTTAACACAAAGATTGTCCTTTCTTACTTAGCCTTCAGAAAAAGTGTTAGTTCAGAAGCAAGATAAGCTATTTCAGCAGCAGGCACGATCTACCCTCGTGAGCCTAACCTGAAAATAAGGACAGCTCTTGAGACCAAGTAGGAACACGAGAACAAATTTAACTGTGGAAAACAATCACGGAAGAGGAACAGTAGTTTAATGCAAAGTGACAGCCACAACTTCACAACAGATTAGAAAATTCCTACTTAGTGGAATATAATGCTTCCCAGGTTACTTGGTCTGGTGGCTTCAGTAGCCCCAAATACTCTGAGGGGAATAAAGTTTTCCTGACAGAACTTCTTTCAAGTACAGTTGATGATTTTTTTCACAGATCTGAGAGAGAAGTTGGAATAGTATCAATTAATAAACAGAAACCAATCTCCCACATTCGAGTTACTAACGTTAAAAAACTAGCCTTCCAAATAATACTGCCTGTAATTTGCTTCAGTCTTTCAAATATGTATTTGAAATCTTTTAGAATTTAATTTTCTATTATTCTAATGGAAGTATCTTTGGAAAGATTCTATCATCCCCCTTCCACACAGCATAGTAAAACAAAAATGCTTTTTGACAGCATTTTGCTCTCACAGGTAAGTTATTATAATGGGCAATTAAATGCATCCCTGTCTAAGAGAATGACCATGACAAAGAATGGGAAAATTGTACAAATTCATTGTCTGTTTTTTCTTGTTTAAAAAGTTCCAACACAGCATCACAGAAATAACAGGTCGTGAATGAAGTACTATAAACCAGACTCATGCTGTCAAGAACAGAGAAAAATAAAAGCATTGCAGAAGCATGAGTTAATGTCTGGTAGACCTGTCATACACCAAAATACTTAAACTAAGGCCATGTGGTTTACAAAGCCAAAGAAGTTATATTATAACATTATAATGGTTAATAAATATCTAAAACATTTCTGCACGAATGACAGAAGTGTTTTGGTACTTATTACACTGATGTTATTCTACTCCTGTCCAGATTTTTTTATTTCTTGTTCATATTGCCTGATCACTTTTCTATACTGCAGCCTGCAATATAAACCAAGTAATTTAAGCATCTGGAATGCAAGTTAGATGACCTTACTCTGGGAAAAAAAAAAGATTCATACTTCAATGCTAATTGCAAAATGAGTTGTTGGAGATGCAATTCAGGAAAGTCATGAGCTCCTAGTCCCCTCTTCCTGCGTGCTTCATTTAATTTTATCCAGTGAGACTGTTTAATGTAAAATGCATAAACAGTTATCAAGAACAAAGATTAGAACTGTAGAGAGTTTGCCAGAGCAATGCCCTCATCACTTACCAGCTAACTAACTATCTCTGCTTCCCCAAGTCACACGGGCAGCTGTGGTGAGGGGAAGCTTGACCAGCAGCCTTATGTTCCCAGACAGGCCAGTTCGGAATCCAGCAGCTGGGCCTGCTTCCAGAAGGAGGTGTGTGTGGATCTGAATCCTTTAAACTTGAAGAATGCTCGGAATTCAAGTGACCCCCTACTCATTAATGAAACCTTAAGAAGTGCACAAATCACCTACCACATTTTAAAGAGTTTGGACACCAAAGGACTTGTGGCACCGTTTACATTCAGATCATACCCCGGCAAAGCTGCACAGAGGGATGAAGACATTCAACAAATTTTCAGAAACTCCTTAAAGTCTCTACAGCCAGAATCATCTACCTGCAGATCAGAGAGCTGGAACGACTCCTGTTCCTGCGAGTCTTCCACAGGGTAAAAACTACAGACACCGTGTGACATTCACCAAGGTATCCAAGCCATTAAATTTAAGATGTAGTAATAAAATGGTCACTGTCCACACGAGCATTTTGGTTTGATTCAGGAGTACGTTTTTCGAATTTATCTTCTGATTGTGCCCACCTACCACATTCTTTGTTTTTCACCATACAGTGCTACCAGACAATATTTACTCTCAAACAACACTAAAATAGAAGATGCTGTTCACCTACCAGTCCACGGGACTGCAGCATAGCCAGAATAAAGTAAAAGCTCTTAAAATACCCAAAGTCAGCAGCTGCAAATCTGCTACTGCTGTGTTGTAGTACTTGCTGATGTGGACATAGCCTATGTCTCTGTGGATTTGGGTCCATCCTGAGTTTTTCTCAGTGCATTTTTTTGTGTAGATCGCTTTAGAAAAAGTTGATCATGTCTGCAAGTAAGTCCTCTGTCTTCAACATTCCATGTATCCCAGAAAAAACACTGGGGAAAGATTTTTCTGCTACTTTTTGACCTTTATTTTAGACCCCAATGCTGTGCAGATACAGAAATCACTGACAGCTCGACATGCTTTTGAATTTGTTCCTCAGTGAGGTTTTTGGCACCGGTGTCTTATGGAGTAATAGCTCTTGTGAACCACAGAATAACAGAGATTTAAATGACAGCCCATGACATACTGTGTTCAAGTGCAGGAGAGGAATGAGCATACCCAGGTGCTTCACACGAAAAATGTCATACTTTTAAGAATATCCCTAGAACTGCTCTCCGTACATTACTTAAAAATAATTAAAAAAAAAGAATGAATCTGTATAAAGTTACAGTTCACCTTTAAAACAAAAACTAAAATCCAGCCCTTATCAAAAGAAAAAAAGCTACTCTGATGAATTGTTTTAAAGCAGATATATTAAATCAAGCCATTAACCACTTACATATTCTAAAATATTCTGTATGCACAGTCCTAAAATGTATTTTTGTGTCAAGTGCTAGTTGTTTGCTACATTCTACACCTAAATAAATTAATTTGGGTATGAAACAAAACAAAGATAATATACTTGGATTAAAACAAAATACTATCCAATGAACAACAGGTATAGGAACACAAATTGTTTATCAAAGAAAACTTACATCTAGTAGTGTGTGAAGATGCTGATCCTGGAAAACACTGTGAAGAAAATCTAAGTCTTTTTCACTGCAGTCTGTAAGTGCATGAATTTCTTCCAGGCTGTCCAGCACCTGTGAGACTGCTCCTATGGGGCAATAAACAGGGAAAAAAAGAGAATAAAAAATCAATAAAGCAAAGACTCACGGTAAACTGGACTTTGGAAGAGGAAACTTTCACTTCATCTGGTACAACTGGAACAGGAACTTAAAAAAAGCTGGAGTTTTTACAGGAAAAACTCACTGAATAAACTTTACATATATCAACAGTCCCCATATAGAGTGTAATTATACATAAGAAATGGTTTAATGGGAGAGAGTTTAAAAACTGATTTTATTAAGCTTAGCTTTGTTCTATTTTAGCCTGTTTTCTAATGATGCCTTATGAAGTGACTTGGATTATGGGCCTGCCCTCACAATTCTTACCCCAACCTTTCCTTCCTTCACTTTTTGAACTGCTGGCTGATTTCAAATACATATTGTAAAATTTTGAAACATCAGTAAAAATGATTTTGAAAAAAAAAATAAAATGGAAACATTAGAAAAATTTTGAAAGAACCAATGTTTTCACGAATTCTTTTACAATCAGCATCTGGATAGAGGAGGGAAGAGAAAGACCCGACTGCTGCGTCCTCCAGAGGACAAAAAAGGGTTGTAACATGAGCTCTGGGTTTTGTTCCATTTGTTCTGCTGGCCTGGTTATCTCAGACCCCGTTATAGCACTTGCTGCTTTTTGATCACTGCATTGTTTTGGGTCACAGGAAGATGGGGATGATTTTTACAAGGCATGGGGGTGAAAAGAGAAGCAAGAGTTATGGAGACAAAAAAGGAGAAATGAGAGGCTTTATGGAAGGTGGAAGTCCACAAGGAAAGTTGAACTCACAGCAGCAGAGGATATAGAAACACAACACAAATCCACAGTAAACCAGCCCACAGTGGTTCTGTTTGAAACAACTTGTTTTAAAAATCAGGTAGCAGTGGTGGCTGCCACCTGTGTGCATTTCTAGAGTGTCAACTTTGACTTATCCAAACACCCACAGACCATGTCTTCAGTTTTTCCACATTGGTATAAGCACCTGAAAAGAGGACAGAACATCCAGTCTGCGTACATTGCTGGTGTCTGACAGTGAACTGTTGAATGCTTTTCCATTTGGGATCCAGAATTCTACACATTCATTACTTCGCTAATTTCTCATCAATATGCTTATTCTGTTTATTTATTTGTTTGCCTGTGTCCTTTTGACCAGGTAAATAATATTTAAAAAATTGCTGTATTTCTTGAAATTCCATCCTCCACTGCAGGAGCAATTCTTGCCAGCCTTCCTTAACTCAAACTCTTATGCATTGTATTTTCAGAATGTAACAAAAACAAAAAACCTAATGCCCTCTGAACCACACAAGGAAACAAGTTAAATTAACTTATTTCTTTGAAAACCTTGAAAAACTGGAATAAACATAACAAAATACACAAAACCCTACTACACTAGACTTGCAACCTCATGGCTTAGAAGGATGAGTAAGTTGCAAATCTAGAAACTATTGCATCACATTTAGCACAAATCTCAACCTGAAATTCTCCTCACAATTCCCTGAACACCAAGGCTTGAGAACCACAGTACTCCTCTCACTTACAACTCAAGGCTCAGGTCAGTAAGACTTCTTAGTTCTCCCCCTTTGTGTCTAACTACTTACATCCAATTGATGAACAAATTTATGTTCCTTTTAAAAAGCTGTGGCTGCCAAAAAATAAAATTAATGGTTTGACTTATGTTAGTTGCTGTGCATAAGGTTGGGTGTGCTGAAAAACCTGCCTGCTCACCTGAAAGGAACCTCCCATATTGCTCTGACAGACACACAGCAGGAAACCTGACAAAATACAAGGTCTGGGAATCTGCTGGTAAGAGGATGGAGAGATCAAAGCTGAGCCCCAAAGGCAGGGAATAAAAACATTACGTAGGGATCCAAAAGGGACTGCGCTGTTTCCTCTACATTTTCAGAATGTCAGTTTAAGGCTCATGAACTTAGAGATCTCCAAGCCTGAAGCAAAGTGTTTGACTCTCCAGAATGCAGCTGGCAGAAGGAAATTTGTTCGAATTCTCTTTTATTTCTACTTTTTGTCATGCTCAGAGTTTAAATTACTTTATTTTCTGGCAAAACTTTGCCTTCTGGGTTCAAAGCCCTTTCTGTGTACTTGGAGTCTTTAAGGAATAAGTCATGAGAAGATTCACTTCAGAGGCTTGGATATCTTAAGAGTCTCTAATACTGCACAATGTTGCTCATAACCACTAAAACTTGAGCCAAAACCAGAACCAATGAGAAGTGTGTTCAAAGTTGTCTGCAGAGCTGTACTAGTGTGAAACACCAAATGCTCTGGACCATCGCGTTACTTATTTGACAGTATTATTTCGCAGATTTTATTTTGTGGAATACTTCGAGGGCTTTGAAATAGAAATAAGAGTTATGTTTTTTTTTTTTTTTTTAATATTTGCACCTCAACAACCTCTTCAATATTTGGGAATTCCAAAGCATTATCATCATTAGGTTGCTTTTTTTTTTTTTCCCCTCCTGTCCATTGGTCGTGTTGAAGGGATGACTGCAAAAGGAAGTTTCTGGGAATGTCCTTAAGGAATTTTATGAGAAGTTCTGACAGTGACTTTGCTAATCCCTCAAAATCACAGTTCTACTTTATGCCTTTTTTTTTTTTACCTACAGTCTTACGCTGCGTCTACTGCCACGCCTTTCATGCACTTACAGGTAACGTGCCACCTGCATGAGAAAATGGCACAGTAGCAATGCACTGACAGCATGTTAGTGCATAAAAAACGTGATAGAACAATTTTACAGGCATTTTTGTGAACATCCAAACTCTGTTACCGAGATCTGGTTAAAAAAGCTTAAAAGTACATTTCAGAAGAGTTTTAAATTCAGAGAAAAGATACTACATAAAATCAGCCAACCTTTACAGCACAACTGTTTCTAAAAGGATTCATATTCTATTCATATTTAAGCTCAATTTCCAACCTTTGGGGAAGTATGAAAGCAGTCAGTAATTATAATTAAAGCTTGTATCCTCTTGAAATAGGATTTAATCTCCTTTCAACATTGTAAATGCACCCATTTTAGCCTCAGCACAGATGATAAAGGAAGGATTTAAGTGGGTCATTACAGAGGCATACAAGCTAAAAGCTCAGATTTCTCATAGTCTGTAGCAGTTACAGACAGAATCTATAAATATGAAAATTAGAATGCATAAATATTAGTAAGGAAGGAAAAATAAGGAAGTTGACTAACTAGACTGCCTGTGTTAATTTGTTTTATAAAACTCCCTAAAGTAAACTTTGATAGAAAACGCTGCTTACTGCTCCAGAATTTTCAAGTAGCCACAACCACTTGGGTAAGATGAATCTCACTCTGCATCTGAAATTACTATAAAAATAGATACACACACAATTGTACAGAAAAGGTTGCAATTCCAGTGACCCAAATAGAAGTCTTTTCTCTGAAGAAATACTAAAAAAATTGACATCAAACTTGATTCTGTGAGAAGATTGTGGTAACTGTGGATTCTACTGTAAATGCACATATGATCCCAGCGTCCAAAGGAGCAGTGAGACTCTGGGCCATGCACACAACCTTGTCTTTCCTGTATTCCCATAAAAATACCTGAAAAAGATGGCTGCAATTATTCACAATTTCCTTGGGGCTACCAGCTCTGAAAAGTCGAAAACTATGGGCTCTCATATATTAAATAAAGAAGAAAAACCACGTCAGAATAATTGTGACATTCTCCTGTAGTCAGTACTAATACATTAAATGCTTTTTAGTCAGTGGAATTAATTCTAAGAGGACAGAGGTGAGTTCAGCAGTTTTCTGCCTACAGATCTATTATTTATCAGAAAGCATATTTGCTTTATAAGGCAAAACCTTGGGATTATCTCTTTGCCCAGTGCGTAGTCAAAGTTCTCACAGGTTATTCGTGCAGGTTCTGTTACCTCATTTATGGAGATGGCCATTCAGAAATAGTTCTCTCTTACAGATGAATTCTATCTCTAGGCTTTCTGCAGTTCTCATACAGTGCTCTTAACACCACCTAAAGTTGGTATGGACGCTGGTCGATCCAGCTGGAAGCAGGCAAAGCTCTGGTAAAACAGTGTTGTTATTACAACATGGCATCCAGATATTCTGGTCTGGAACAGGTGGTTTGACTAAAGAAACTGAACTTTAAAGGTATGGAGGAGTTGCTTAGTTCTCTCCAGAGAGAAGAGAATAAAAGACAACTTTAAGTACTACTCCAAGAATTGCCTGCGTATTCTCCAGTACAAATATGTTTCCCTCCACCACAAAACACCCCCAAAGTTTGCTTTTCTGGGGCTCAGAAAACCAGGCAGGTACAACTGGCTTCCTCTGTTATGTAACAGGAAGTACAGAGAATTCGGGGCTTTTTCATGTGATCTGCGACAGTGTATGACTGAAAAAGTGTTTAGGTAAAGAGACTTAGATATCGCTGCAAAACACAGACTACATTCTGACTACAAACACATTCTGAGAGAGGGTAAAAGAATTTTTCGTTTATTTTTTAATACTGAAGATTACAAATGCCCATTTAAGTCTTGGTCAGTCATAAACCCTCTTCTGACTAATGAAAACGTTTTAGAGAAAGTCTGATGTTTTCTAAATGTAGAAATATAAACCCATGACCTTATTGCCAGACTCCTGCAATTAGCATGGCAGAAAATAACTCTGCAGAAGAACTTACAATAAGCATTATAATAATATCATGTTTTTATTAAAGAGACACTGGCAAAATCTAAACCCCTTAGATTTGTAGAACCATATAAAATGCAGTTCCTGACACCAGCCACTCGTTTCTGTCCTATTCATTATTTATTCACTGTTCTTCATGTTGTGTAAAAACTATGTCTTGAAGATTTTACAGTTGTTTTTAACTGACTAACTTAGGCTTTGCTGTTTTCACAATTTCTTTATATATCACAATTCAGTCCTTATTCCAGTCAATCTACAATCAACAGAGGCTGATTTCTCTCAGCCTCATCTCCTGGCTGCCTTCTTGTGTGCAGCTGCTGGAAATGAAACTAAAAAACAATTCTGGCTCCTAAAGCACAGACATTTCAGAAGGCAAGACTAACATGTCACTTTGTGGAGTGGTCTGAGGCTAGTATATACAGAAAGGGCAGAAGAAAAACCATCAGAAATTGTTAGTTTTTAGAGAGATCAAATACTGGAGTCACGGGATACAAGCTCAAAAAAAAAAGGCAAAAAAAAAGCATGGGTATTATTATAGAAGTGCAGACCTTTCCACTACTTCTACTGATGTAACTTCTTAGATTGAGAGGAAGCAAACTGAGTACCAGATGCTCGTCATCACTTTAATCAACATCTGCAAAGATCACTGGAGTTGAGATGCCTCTAATTCCACACAGTGATCTGTTGCTCTTTGCTGTTCACTGTATTCCAGAGCAACTAACTCTGCAAGGACAGATGACAGCCAAAGCAGGTGAGTATATATGACCATAATAGTTTAAAATAATGTGCAAGATACATGTTTCACATATACACAGCACTGTAATTAAAATGAAAGGCAGGTAAGGACTCCATCCTTCTCAAATTTGAGCTATATGTTTAATGGCTTCCTCCTTCTGGAACAGAAAACAAACAGCCAAGTGTGGACACCCTATAAATCTACAGTAGGTTCCTACATGCACACAGTTCTCTGAATGCTACTGGGAAGCAAACAAGGCAGTAATAATATATATATTTATGTATATATACACATACACTATGTGTTCATATCTATGCACAAAACAATCAGGAAGACTCTAGGGAGAGAACTGTAAAGATGGAGGTTTATAGAGATGACAGTGAAAATGTAGAAACACAGCAGTTGGTGCAATGGAAGGGCACTGGGATTTACAACTAAATCAAAGAAGGTAAGAACACCTATGGAATACAAGGGAAAGAAAGGCATGTAAAAGTCAGAAAGGAAACCAAAGAAAACAGATGCAGGAGAGAAAAACAGGGAGAAAGAGGAAAAGACTAAACAGAGAAAAAAAAATTAAAAGAAGAGAAAAAAACCACCCAGTAAACAAAAGATAAAGTGTTCCCAAACAGAAGAAAGAATGCAGAGGAGTGTACTATGTATGGAGAAACAAAAAGGGAGGGTGGAAGTGGAAGTGGAAGGGGAGAGAGTAAAGAGGGTGGGGAGAAACTGGTGCCTGGTTTTGAGGATGCCTTCCTTTTATTCTGCACGCACAGGGGCAGCGTGTCATGCACGCCTCCGGCTTTCCCCCATCTCCAGCCTTGAGACCTTCACACAAAGTTTGCCAATCCTTTCTCCCAGCTATCCCTCACTGTAGAAGTAGTCACAAATACGAAAGAAGGCAGTCTAGACTGGTGGTAAAGAAATATGCAGTGAGAAGGTACTGTTTTTGTTGTTTTTCAGACCAGACCTACACGTTACATGTAAGTGCACTCACATGTAACAAAACAGATAAATATTTTAATAAATGAATGCCCTTCACTGTCACTTCCTTAGACACTTTCTTCCTCACTGCAAAAATACATGGAAACCTTTTTCTGAGCAGTACGATGACAGTACAAATCTTTAGTAAATTTGCTAAGGAAGGTCTCTATGCACAAACAAAAAATAAAAATCATGGCAGAGGCTCTGTATGAGGTTTCTTTTTTTTCCCTGCAACTGCAAAAATAATACTACTGCAGAATTTATATAAAAATCCACTGAACTCTCATTCTTGCATTACTGGACAGGCATTCTGAGATGGGGAAACAGGAGGACAAGGAACAACTTCCCCCACAACCTGTAAGATCAAAAGAATAAACCAGGTAACAACAACCACAAAATCCATGACTTTGATCAGAAATGGAGACATGGACATGTGTCTTGCTGCCCTGACCTATGAGTGAAGAAGAGCTGTTAGCTTACAAGTCTTAAAATGCAGCTGGAAACCCCTCACTTTTTACAGCTTGTTTTTGGAGATGCTGAATTTGTTGTTTTTGAAATGGTTGTGGTTTGTATCAAAGGGTCTAGAATTTCACACCTTCTCCTCTGTCTAGTACAGTCTGCAGGTTTTAGAAGAGCTTGCACTTTCAGTCTCTCACGATGTGTGCAGTTAACTTGTAGCAGAACCTCCTCCCTACGTGTCAATAACATTCCTTCATTGAGGAGACACATATTGGATAGTTATTTAATTCCGTTGTATGCATATACACGGTGCATATGCATATATTGTGTATCACATCAACACAGAAGGATGAAGAAAGTTCATGCAAACGTAGAGCAAGAATATAATATATGATTAATATTACGGTATATGCTTGGTGTTAAGAGAAAAAAGCCCATTAGTCCATGAAGACAATTTTGGAACAAAAACGCAAACCCCAAACATTTTATGCTTTATTCATTTAATGAAAATCAGATTTTATTTCAGTTGTGTTGCAAATAGTAAATATTGGGGGGGGGAGACTAAACAGGTAATTTTAATACTGCCTCTGAACTGGAATCTTCAGAATTCCATGGAAATCATAATACTCCTGGTTAATTATACTGTCAATTATATTATAGCACAGACAGGTTTAGTCAAAACCACGCAGGTTGTTTTTTTTTTTTTTTTTTT
>VXAY01003244.1:0-79774 GCA_013399855.1 Oxyruncus cristatus | reverse complement strand
GGTTTTTTTTTTGTTTTTGTTTTTGTTTTTTTTTTTTTTCTTTTTGAACAGGCAGTATTAAAACTGGAAATAGCAAAGAGAAGCAAAGAAAGCAGATGTTTTTAAACATGCAAAGCCACACACCATAGGTGAATGATATGCCTTAAAGGAAAACAAAGGGATACCTACTTTCTGCTGCTAGAAGTCCTAGTAGGAAGGCAGCGTTTGGACAAACAACAAACAGTATGAAGATTTCATCACAAGCGATTTATAAAGCTGCATCCTAGCACACTAGTTTAGCCACAAAATAGTATGAATAAAGTCACAAGGACCCCCACCCATTTTTTTAATATGGCTTCTATGTGTGAAGCAAACGGCACTTGCGGGCTGGGATGGGAGGAAAAAACCACTTGGCACTGGGAAGGCAGCACATCTATGCAGTGTTAGTTATCTCTAACACCAGCCTTCTCCCAGTGTTGATTAAACTATTTTTAAAAACTCATGGACAAAAAAAGAGATTTCTAGTCAAAAGGTGAACTGATAAACTAATTCAACATACTGCAAACGACGCAAATAATTATCATATTAATATACTTATACTAAGAATTTAGCAATATTATATTGAAATCAAAAGTTTCAGTGAGCACCATTATGAGAACCATTCAGAAATACAACTGCCTTATCATTGCTTTTAATTAACAGTTTCTTTATGCACTTTTTTTGTATTCAAACATACCAGAACAAAGAATAAATAGCTGAAAAAATCATAAAAATAATAATGGAGTACTGGAAACATGCAAACTCATGATCTCAAAACTGATACTTTTGCTTGTAATACTAGAGGAGGAATTAATAACAGTAAATTATAAGGTGAACGTAATTTTTTTTCCAAGCACTCATACTTAAAAATGTTACACAACAGCCTTTGCAAATATTTACAAAATCAGTGGTAATTTTTGCACAGCAAAAGTATTTCTTTTTCTTACATTGATGAGATATGAGGTTTTTAAGACATGGTCTTATATTGCCCATATTTCATGTAATCAATCCCCTAAAATTACTAACTACTCTAACTTGTGAGTTCAGCTAGTTCCATGTAGGTTCCATGTAGGGATCTTACAACTTGGCCATTCATGTGCTGTTTGATCTCACTCTGAAAGACCAACAGATATTCAGCCTTTTTCCCATTAGTATTACTTTCAAATTTGAAAATCAAGATCTCATGCTGTTAAGAACTTCTTACTGGACATGGCAATATAGAGTCTAACAGGATAAAACAGCACAATACCACAATGCATTTGCAAAAATGCCATATGAAAGCAGTGCCCTGCAGTTTGAGAACACAAGGCAGAAGCACTGAAGTGGCCTCAGCGTGGCTGCTTTCTGTGCAAGGCAAAAGCTCTGCTTCTACGTTCTACCCCCTTCCAGAGTCACCACAGAGCTCGGAGAGCACACACATGTGCAGGAAGTACTGCACCAGTGCCACTTGTCACCACAGGTACGGGAGTACATTTGGTCACTCGGGCTGCTGTAAAACGCGCTGCTGCACTCGCTCTGTGGTTACATTGAAACACAACATCAAAGGATGCCTTACGGGAATCCAGAACTGTTCGTGGCAAAAAAGCCACTCTGAAACCTGCTAGTCACATTTCAGTATATGTGTGCTATAGACCAAGCCAGTCAAGCAGACATTATGGAGTTAACAAACACCCTTTAACCGAAAGGTAAGGTCTGCTTTAATCTAAAAGTCAGTTCTGCAGTTTTCCAAAGGCTACGGACTATCCACTGGCTTAACTCCAACACTGACTTGGTAGTTCTGAAAATGTGGCTACAAAATGGTTTTGGAAATGCAAAGTTATAAAAAACTCTTCGATTTACTGTTTTTTCAAACTGCTGGCCCAAAAACGTGAACATTTTGAATCTACTTAAAAGTCCAAAGTAAACTAAATGGTCTTCCTCAATCCGGTTTCCCAAGGCAAAATGTCAAACAATTCCACAGCCTTTCCTTGGGCTGCCACAGAATGGGGAAAGCTGAAGAAGCAAAAGCAGGGATAATGAAATGCTTTACACTGGTGATGTTCATTCTTCAGCCTGAGGAACTGCTATCAAAACACTTAAAAACTACATGTCTGTACCCTCTGTTTGGGGACAAATGGTCAGCTTGTGACAGAAGTAGAGGAAATCCTGTCTTGAGGTAATGTGTGATCAGCAGATAGGAGGGCCAGGGCGTAGGGCAGGAAAGGGGAAGGGCAGCAGACTGAATTTCTCTGGCACCTTATGTACTTCATGGTCCACATCAAATTCTTTTTACTGGGCAGATTCTTCTCCTGTGTCATATTTGGCCTGTAGGGCTGCTGATTGCTAGTTTCTGATTTATGTTTGTTTCAGCATATTAAAAATATCCAAAACATTTGTTGCCTTGGGAAATAAACACTTTGCAATGTCCCGAAAACGGGCAATCTGAAAGTCAAATGTTTTACATTCTAGAAAAAAACCCACAACACTTGCAAGAAGCTTGTCAGTTGAGCAGTTTAGTGCCTGCACTGGAGAAGGTACTGAACACACCTTATCACCAGAAACCTTTTAGTTTAAAAATACCTAATTAAAAAAAATATTTTAAAAGCCTTTATCACACTTGTCTAAAATTCAGCAGGACTGATTTCTGCCATGTTACCAACAGAATGATAGCAGGATGAAGTTCAGATCTTCAGAGGATGGTTGCTGATGAAAAAAGAAACCAACCACCCAGAACAAGCGGTGGGAACCAAGAATTATCAAAACTCGGCACAAATTAAAGGAAGATGTGTACGGAAAAATACCTGGTTGACTTTAAATGGAATTTATCTCTGTTCATTCCCATTTAATGTAGTCAAGCAATTTGCTGATCCTCACTGGAAAGCTCTCTAACAAGAATATCCTTTGTGATTCTGCATCTACAACCGTCATCTGACTTGCTACTTGTAGAGCCTTCATATCCCAGTTTAATATTCTGGTAGTATAAGAAGATGCTCAAAGTTTCCAGCAATTCTAAGTTCACTGACCTTTGAGGAAGAACACCTATAGATTAATTTGGAAAAAAGACAGAACTGAAATTTTCTGTGTTTGGAACAACCTGGAGTGCAGGATGTATAATCTGCATAACCTAACAACCATTTATCTCTGTATGAGAAATATCTCTGAACGAGTTCCATATTTGCCTGTTTCTAAGAAATCATTTAATTGCAATAATAAGCCCTACGAAATTTTATGGGAGGATTAAATAGGCAACAACACTTAAAATATTAAACACTCTTCATTAGAGTTTATGATCTGGAATAACATTTTATGAGATGTTGGGAAGGAAATTTAAATTACCTTAAGATAGTCAAGCTTCTACTGCAATTTTAAGAGTTTTATGTCTAATTTCTATAAACTAGTTGGTTTTAGAATCATCACTAGAGCTTTACAAGCTAGAAATTTTGTAAGTTTTATTAGTGTACTTCTGAAGAGGAAACAAAATAGATTTCCACACCTAGCAACTTCAGAAGCTATGGGAGTTGTGGTACCTTTGCTTGCAAGCCTCAGTGTTTATCCTGCAATATTAAATATTTTATCAGCTAATGTAGTTGGTCGGACAAACATCATGAAAACCACACACTTTGCATGGTTTCCTGATCACTGTGATCTCCCATCAGAGAAATCAACAACGTTATTTTAGACAATAACTACCCTTTCCTGACAAATCCAAGCTAATGTTTCAGTTATTTCAGAGATGAACATAATTTAACAGTGGATCCAGCCCAGAGATTCTGTAGAATTTGACATGTGTACTGGATTCAAGTATTCTGTGAGCAGAAAAAATAGAACTTGTACATTTCCTCTACACTGATATCTGCAATTACATCACTGAGGAAGACACATGTCCTGTTGATGTGAGACTGAAACTGGAAAGAGGAACTGCAGTTTTCAGATTAGGAAAGTTGCCACTGCCAATCATGTTGGTGGCTATTCCCTATTCAAATGGGGGAAGTAGATGGAAACAAAAATAATGGCACTGCAAGTAATTCTAGGTGAAGTAAAACCAACTTATTCTTTCTTTAAAAGCACAAGTGGATCTTTAACTGCAAGTACATCAAGTATTCAAAAGCTGTCTGTCTGAACTCAAGCCATGAGGCTGTGATTATCCATTTGCTATAAATGATCTGAGGTTCCTATGCATTTCTGGGGAAATTATGAACAGTGTGCATGCCTATGGGCAAAGCAATCTTTTAATTTAAGTACTCAAACTTGAATTCCAAGAAGTGAAATTGAAGAATTTCAACCAGAACCAATTTACCCCCATTCTTATATTAATGACATTGAAATAATTTCTAATAATTACTTGCTCATACGAAAGAGAAGAAAAGGTGTAATTAATATATGCAGTCAATAGGTAATTTTCTCACCTATAAAAATATTGGGAAAGAGAATTATCACACAGCAGACCAACACATGCAATTAAGTTCCTGAAATGTGTTGTAGTGAAGTCAGTATATAGCTAAGATATTCTGCCAGTACTATCTGGTTATTTAGAAAAATAAAGGAGAGAGTCCTTTTGGTCTTCAGTGTTTCTCAGAAGTCCATTTAACTTTATCCTAAATCCTAATTTTACATCAGACAGATCAACCCAGACTTTTGCACGGCAAATGTTTTAAGTAATGCTATGTCAAAATTAAGGTACAACTATGACAGGGCTGTGTTAGTACATGGAGGGGAGGTTATTTAAATCCTTGAATATGGACTGCAGACAAAAGGATTGCTTGAGTCAGATCACTGTCCTGCCCAAGGCCCAGCTCACAGCACAGCACAGGTATTATCTTGAAGAGACAGGTCCCTGAAGTACCGTGTACTGTCTCTCTCTGAAGATCTGGGAGTCAGAAACACTGTCCAATGTCCTTTAAAGAGACAAGACAATACCTCAATTGTATTGCTCTCTAAAACAGGAGGGCAGGAAAATGTGGTACACGGTGGTTTCTTTTTATATATAACTATTAGTAAGGCATGAGAACCTTGCTCCTGCCTAAGAATTCAAGGCAAAATTTCAATAAGCTTTTGCACTCAAGTAATATGAAGAGGAACATAAGGTTATACTGTTATTTGTAATAAAATGTACACATAAGAACATATAAAAAAATCAAAATTTCTGTGGAAAACTTACAACTGTGCAGAGATTTTCTTTTAAGTTTTGCCCGTCACAAACACCATTAAGACTGAAAATTATTTATTCTTTCATATGTAAACGTTAACTTAATATTAAATTTTATGACATCTCAAGAAATTATTAAACACTTGATAGCCTAGTCAGTATAGAATTAAGACAGGCTGACTGCAATAAATATACTTTCTGTTAAAATACCTGAGGAAGTGGGGTCTTCAGAGAAGTCTGGCAGCTCTTCAGGGGGGTCACCATAGAAGGAGTTGAATTTGTGGCTTGACACAGCTGCTAGTACTGCCCCCTGAATAAAAATACCCACACAGCCTAAATTACACAAAGAAGGATGATGAAACATTTCCAGACACCCTGGATCACTCAATCTCCTGAGGTCTCTTGTGTGTTGACCTTCTCAGTGAAGAGCAAATAAATTTTACAGTCCTTCAGCTCTGCTTCCCTGTTATCAGTGACCATATCTGATGGAAGTGCTGATCATACACTAATAAACAGTAAAAATATTCTTTGTGAGGGGATACATGAGAACAGTCCTTTATGTGAGTAAACCTTCAAATAATAACTGTGAGGCATAAAATCCCACAGAACAATGTAACAAACAATGTCTCTTTTATCTAGACTGAGTAGTTCAGCAAGTTTAGAAATTCACTCTTTAAAGCAAAACGGTATGTTTTTATTTGAGAAATTGTCAGAATCTCACACTGACAGCTCTATAATAAATCATATAATATACCATAATATATCTATACAAAAATAGTACAATTATATAGGTAATCTGACACTCCCAGAATGAGTGTTACATGGGAAGTTACAAAGCCAGAAAAACGGTTACCTACTTTGACATATATTCACTTGTTCAAGTTAAATACAATTTAACCGCTCATGTTTTAATGCCTCACAGTTGTGGCAATAGGCAAAATGGAACAATTTCATGGAACACACTGCAGAACAGTGCTTTGGATAAAATGGTATAAAAACCAGCAAAGGTATAAAAGCTCTCAGGAGATGAAATATAGTGGTCTCCCCAGGAAGAAGTCTGGGAAATATCTGAAATTGTACCTGGAGCAGAAAAACAGGTCGTATTCTAAAATGTACTAGCTAATATTTTAATGAAAGTATTACCTGGACATACAAACCACCTAAGAGAAAGTGCTGTTCCTCATGAACTATGGCAACTGGTGTATCCTAATCACCAGTTACATTACACTTTTGCAAAGCAGCAACTCCTTGTGTATACCTGATTCTGTGTTTTATTACCCACTGTAAATCAACTCATGAATTGTAATGCTCTGTGTTTCTGTTAGAATTTTCTCAACCTTTCAGTGAACTTAAAAATGTTTCTGCTAAACTTTCCAAGAAAGGAAGTGTTGTTTTGGACTAAAATGCTAACAGCCTTTTCAGTTCAGCTAGGAAATAATCCTGTGTGTAGTTAAACATAAAAAGGATAAACTGAAGAATACACATTTGCTCTTCTTGAAAAAGACATTAAAAATTATGTTCCTGTTATTATAAATGTAACATAAAAATAACAGAAGCCACTGTACTATTCTCTCCTCTCCAGTAATTCCTATTACACAGAATTAATGAATTGATTAAAGATGAAGGTCTCATATACACCTTTGTTGATACCAGACAATTTGCACCAAAATTCAGTTTGAAAACTATGCAGTAAGAAAGGATGAGCATCCTTAATCATCATTGCAATAAGCATCTTTAAAGGCCCATTACAAGTTTTTATTTCATTGCCAACTTCATAGCACTTTTAAAATGAATGAAGTATCACACAAAATTCAAGTTACACAATTATATTGTTTTAACACTACATTCAGTTTACCTTTAGTTTTCGTCTTGCATTGAATTTTCTCAATTGTTCTACTGTTTCTGGAAGATGAATCTTGTATGCATAGCGATCTCTCTCCTTAAAAAAACCCACAAAAAACAAACCAAAAGAACATTAAATAAAAGCTCTTCATATTCTCTTGACACTAAGAAACCAGACAAAAAAATGTACCAGCTAATAAGTATCCTTAGGAGAAGGAGGATTTGTTGCAACTTACGGAAAACTTCAAGAAATTAAAAGGGATTAAAATCCTTTGAAAGAATTTTTAACTTGGGCCAGGGATATTTTCCTTCAGTAATTTTGTTTCCCACTTTGTAGACTTCAGTCTTTTGTTTTACTGTTGTGCTGTTAGTCAAGTCTGTGGCTAGCACTGAACTTTGAAGCTGGCTAGCAGAAAGTAGTTCTGCTTCTTGGGATTCACAAATCCCAGTGAAGCAACATGTTCAAGCCCTCTTTTAAGGGGTGCTTGATACTTCAGGTAAGCTTGGGAGATGGGGTGGGATGGCTGGTGACACCAGGTGATGGCTTACAGGAAGAATTCTCCATTGTAGACGCAGATTAAAAAATCTGCCAAGGAATAACTGCAGTGACAGCAAGGACAAAACTTGCAGCAGCTGGCTACTGTCTTACCCTGCTCCAAATCATCACAGAAGCTACATACAGTTATTAATTTAACATAAATGTTTATCACACGCATCTGCTGAATCAAAGTGAAATCGCTATCAGAAGTAATTCAGTCACTCTACAACACTAGAGATATCTCTGTCTCATGCTGTATTTGGGTCTATAAATAGTTTAGGAGAAAGCTCTGAGTCAGCAGGGAAGGCTGTTTATCATAGCCAAAAATGGGAGGACTGACTGGCAGAATGCTGGCCTGAGCTTGGAAACAAAGTTGTCTCAAACTAAACGTTCTCTTTCCTTGCATGAATTTCAACAAATAATGACAAGACCAGAAAAAGACCACGGACATCAAAAGTGCTAAGCTATACAGGCAGAGCTTGCACATTCACATTACACAATTGTCTTTTCAACAAGCCTGATCAGCTTAGTTGCTCAAACAACAAAAAATGACAAGGTTTTCTCCCAAAATAATCCTCAGTAAAACCCTTGCTTT
The DNA here is from genome assembly GCA_013399855.1 of Oxyruncus cristatus. Classification (NCBI taxonomy): domain Eukaryota; kingdom Metazoa; phylum Chordata; class Aves; order Passeriformes; family Cotingidae; genus Oxyruncus; species Oxyruncus cristatus. Next base: position 71,656 of record VXAY01003244.1, on the reverse strand, counting down.
GGCATTCAAATGTGGGTAAGCTCATAAAGTGAGGAAAAAGTCCAATTACAAGCAGGTAGAAACAGACCACCTGTGTTAACCACAGACTCAATCACTGGAGTATGATCACTTGGGATTCCCAAACATGGTGCCCCTTTCCATACTCTTTGATATTTGATACACTATGTAAGCTCCAGATCAATAGACAGAACTTTGGCTCCTTTTGTGTGGAATGATTTGAACCTGCAGTTTCCCAATACTCAGAAGAGTTGCCTTAACTACTTTTTCCTGAGAGGTGCACACTCCAGAGCTCCTTTTATAAGCTAGACCATTCTGCAGCTTGGAATACAAGAGTCAGAGCCAGAAAGAGAGCAGAGAACTGGAAGAATGACCATCTACTTGGAGGGAGAAGAACATATGAGCCTACAGCCTATATAAGCCTAAGTTCTCTTTTGTGGGTTTCTCTGTGTCACTATTTGTCTCATGTGGAGCAAATAACCAATCCAGAACAGCACCCTTTCAAAACAAGTGCCCTGTTTAAGTTAATGATATTATGACTCTCTCTACCCTTGACCTATAGGAAAGAAGTAGAGGATAACAAAGGAAAATAGTTAATTCAACACTTTCTGCCAGAGAAAATACAATGTTCTGAACCAGGACTTGCCACCTTATAAATCTGTAGCACACCCATCATTCTCCAACCCCAATGTTCAGCACAGACTGCTGAGAAGCTACAGCTGTATATTCTCCTGCTCCTGTTGTTAATTTTCAGTGTTCAGCAACTACTGCTCCGCTGGCTTAAACTGTGTAAACTCTGACAGCACTGAAAAATAATCTGATTACCAGATATCATTTAATTCTATGCAGTCACAGTGGCCTTTGAGCAACATTCCACTCCGTATTTCCTTCACTCTGGTGGGATATTTCAGGAATCTAATGTAAGGAAGCAGCACAATTTAGTAGCATGATGTCCTGCAACAGACTGCACGGCTACAAGCATAATAGGAAAGAGGTTTAGGACTGTGCAGAGGAGACCAGAAATTATTTCTCTGGAGTTTGAGAGCCACAGAAAGACACATTAATACCTTCTCTAAGTTTTATGCCACACAGCCCTACTCCCTGATGCTGCTGAAGATGTCCAACTGAGTTCATTCTTGCTTTTAAGAGTTCAAGCCTAGCAATTATCAAAATCTCGGGCTCTAACCCTACAAAGTAGATTTAAAGCAGATTCTCCCACGTTTTGTATGGTTCATGTCTTCTTTGAAAAGGTTCAGAGAAGCAAAGAAATAAATCTTTTTCTCCCTTGAAGCAGAAACTGGTGTGTAAACAGCTGCTTTTACTACCTTTAACCAGGGATGATTCAGTGCTTCATATACTGTTATCCTTTCTGCTGGATCCAGCATAAGCATGCGGCGTACCAGATCTTTGGCACTTTCAGAAATATGGCTCCATTGCCTAGGATTCATCTGGTTACAAGTAAGAAAAAAAGACACGAAATCAGTAACAAGAACACACTTTTTATATAAAGTAATTGCAGGAATTTGACAGTGGTTGGTGCCTGCAAACATTTCACTGTAAAAAAAAAAAATGTAAAAGAAAGTTTCTAAGTTTTTTAATAAGTCGTAATAAATTGTACACTCGTTGCTACTGAAAAGGCGTAAAAATTGAAAATGTAAAACCTGACATATTCTTGGTATTATGTTATAATTACAGTATAAGTTTCTACCTGTTCTACATTTTGTTTAGGTAAAAGTGACCCTTCACTGGAAAAAAAAATAAAATTAAGCTTTGTTTGACTGTTAACTATGCATAAGATAAATGTAGGAATTAAAGCTACTCCTGAAATCAATATAAAGAATAGCATGACAATCTATCTGTATCAACCCACAATTTCATGCCAGTGATTCTGAGTTAGAAGGGAATAAGATAATGCCTGTTGTGAACTATTCTGGTCTTGTCCTGAAGGTACTATGGACACTGGCTCTTCCCAATAAATTCCTTCCAGCTTTACAACAGGTGCTCTTCCCAATAAATTCCTTCCAGCTTTACAACAGGTGAGCATCTTCAGCCACGAGGAAAGCACACTGTGATCAACAGTACAAGCAACTGCAACACTTTTTAGTGCAGAACTTTATCCTTTATGCAGGAAACGTGAAGGATCATTTAAAATATATTTTCTGCTTGTGCCCAACCAGTCAAAATTATGGATGCCCAACAAAACCTTACTAAATTACAGAAAATTCTTCATGTAATATAAAGGATTATATCCTTATGCTATTTCTAGGATTTCTTTAATTTATGAAGAACTTAAGTTTTATTTAATGATACACTCCTAACTTTACAAGGTACTAAATGAAAATTCATAATTATAACTAGACTCCTTTCAATGTTATAATCTGTTCATTTAAAGAGGTCCATTTTATTTAAAATCAGTCTTTACAAAAAACGATCACTTTAAATTGGGACACTCAGGAACATTATCTGACTATGAAATCCACATTAATAGTTGTGATTTGTCATTTCTTTTTTCAGCTTTAATGAAATGAAGGTAATTGCAAATTTGCAGTAAGACTGTTTTAAAATCCTTACAGTATTTTCACTGAATAGACATATTATTGTGGAAACAGGAACAGAAAAGGAACTAAGAGGACACAATGTGCAGGCCATAACTTTTTTTTTTAGAACAAGGAGAAGTTTACTTGTACACTTCCAGAAGGTTTTAGCTGCCTAAGAAACTCCATAAAGAAATCTGGCATAAAGTGAAACTGGAATTTCTTCATGCAATCCCATGAAGAAATGCTGCTGTTTCTAGGAATACAAAACTTAAAGAATGAAAAATGTGCTCATTAACAAGTGCAGTAACACTGCTGTCACTCACATTTTGGCAGACTACTATTAAGTTCATATACTAAAATGCTTCCTTAAACCATATTAGAGACCATCAGACAGTTTTAGGAGCTTCCATTCGTAACTTGCTATTGCGCAGCTCATGTGTGACCTTGGTCACAAGGTCATCTTAGCTACGAAGCTAAGCTTTGGTACAAAGCTTGGTTACAAAGATCATCTTAGACAAAACCACAAAGCCAGTGAAGTTGAAGCTTTGCATTTGTCTCCCCAATGGTGTGGGATGCTGATGCTGTGAAACACACTTCTCTTGCGTGCACACCGACCTGCCTGCGGTTGCAAGTGGCTCCTTTTGAATCATCAGCTGCACTTTACCACACACTGTACTGAAAAGAAAAATGCCTAACTGCATTTGCACAGTAAGATGCATTTTAAATCAAGGCAACGTGATGACCAATGTTTATGACAGTTTTCTTAGCTGACGATTTAAATAAGAAAATTTACATTATCTATAAACCGAAGGTAACTTGCAGTATGATACACTTCACAGATAAAGCTCAGATAATCCTGCTGGGCTCAATGTACAATTAGGGGCGAGTTGTTACACCCATTTATTATTTCATCTGAGTAAATGTTTCTGAATTCTAATTTCTAATGTTGATACAAAACACAGCAGGAACAAGACAGACTGGAGAGAGAAAATTATCTCTCTTCCTGCATAACAGACTTCTATAATCTTCAAATTTAAATAAGGCTAAATGCAAAAATCAACTTCTAGAAATCTTACCAGCAGAGCTCATCTCCCTGGAAAAGGATTCAGGTATACTGTCACTTACCTTGTATTTGCCTTTAATAATGCCTTCAAATAATCTTTCCTTGGTTCCATAAAAAGGCAAACAACCGCTTAGCAGGATAAAAAGGATCACGCCACAACCCCAAACATCTACAGGCTTCCCATACGGTTCTCTTTTTACCACTTCTGGGGCCATAAAATGAGGTGTTCCTACGCGTCCTAAATGAAAATAAAAAGAAAACTTAGTCACAGTGATGTGTGTCAAACATGGAAATAAAGAATATCACTCCATTAAACTAAAACAGTTTTAATAAATTTTGTTTATGGGTTAAGCTTTTAACACAATGCTTTTTTCCTTGAGTTTAGTATTTATTAAATATATCCAGTGAGACAAATCAGTATTTTCCCTTTTGCTTCATTTATACTTTTATAAATTGAGGAATACTCTATCCTACCTGGCAGACTGTGAAACGAGACTTATATAAGAGCACTAAAATCCTTCAGTGAAATCTGGCAAATAAAAGTAAACCCATCAATTTGGACAACCTTTGAAACAGGAATTATTTATCCAGAGAGCAAGTACAAAGGAGTTGCAGAGTTCTAGTCTACACTGCTAACTTCAAAAACCACCATCTAATTGGCAAGCGCACAGTTTGGTCTGATGCTCTGCCCAAATCCTGGCCAACAAAAATGCAGAAGGCCAGCAAATGTGTTGTTCATTTATTTGAAGCAGGCAATGCCTTACTGCACATAAGATAATGCTGATTTGTTTCACAAGGTGCTTTCAGTGAGTGCCACTCAGTAGTGGTTCTGGGACAGTACTCATTTTGGATTGGTAATGAATGCACTCCCACAGAAACAAAACTTATTTAGTACTGATCTTCTGAGTGAATAAAATGTTTAGAATGACTTACATTAATTTCTGTGTAGCATATTAAGCCAAATAAAAGCAATTAACATTTTACCTCTCCATATAAATGTTTCCCATTGTAAAGAATTTTGTTTCCATTGCAAAAATTAAGCTCTGAATGCTCAGGTCATCACTGAGTCTTACAAACACTGTACTCTTTGGACTACCCTAGTACCATCAAGTACCAACAGGAGAAAAACCCCAACAACTGTAGCAAACTGTCACCACTTGGACCCCTTTCCTAAATTATTTTTGCTTACTGATAAATACAATGGACGTCAGAGGTTCCATCCAAGGCTTGCAGCACCTCTTTGCAGGCCAGGAGAGTTTCAAATGCAGCCTAGAGAATCTGAGGTGTTTGCAAGGCATGTATTTAATTCAGTTCTGTCTTGTAAAGAGATTCTTGCTTGATTAACCTATCCTGCACACCACTGGCATGGGAGTTAGCTCAGTCACAGCACTGGTAACAAACACCTAGGAGACTATCTGGCAGTACCTTAGTGAAGACCATCTTTGTTTATCCCACCTACAGCAGGAATACAATCTAACCATGCTGCTAACTAGCCCCACTCATTCCTTTTTCCATCTAAAGATGGCACCTTTTTCACCATACTATTTTTAAGGACACACAATACCATTGTCAAACTTCTTCACCTTTGTGTTAAACCTTTTTGTTCCCAGTTTATGAGGCAATTCCTCCTCCAAACCAATGTTAGGGATCTGTCTGTGACAAAGGATTGTTACCTCATCACTGACAGCAAAGGGGCAGTTCCTTCCCAGGCTAAAGAATAAAAAAGCCAGCAAGATGCTGCAAGTCCAGCTCATCCCTCATATCACTGGGGGACGAGGAAGGATATTTACTCTGGACAGAGAAAGACAGAGATGGACATGTGAGAGATTACTAATTCTTCCTGTTTTCTATACACAATTTATAGGCTCATGACATATCTTTCAGCCTAACTGATAAACCGCGAAGCCAAATCTTCAAGATCACATATATGAGGTAACGAATTATCACCTTAGATGACTCTCTCTCATTTAGATGCCTGGTGATGGGGAAGGGAAGGAAAACGGAAATTATATATAAATCCAGTATGCACAAGTTGTTGATAACTCAGTGTTTTTGCTTTTTGTTAATGTGCCTATAAAGCTATTACTTTTCTTCCTCCTAGGATGCCATCACTTGTGACAGCAGAAGCATCAACATTTCCAGCTCTGCATCAGCCTATGCCTGTGCAGGAGCAGCAAGACCTGCCAGTTCAACCAGCCTTTGTCTATCCCTCAGGCTGCCCACGTGACGTTAGCGGTGTGCTCGCCACAGACTGGAAACCTTTAGTGCAGAGGATCATCAAAGACCACAGAGCAGCCTGGCTTACCCAAGTCTTGTTTATCTCAATGGTGACTTCCTGACAACTTGGGTGCAGAGGGACCCATTTGCCATTTTGGAGCACTGTAATCTTCTTTATATGCTGAAAAAAACATCTGCGGTACTAAAGCTCGTTTAAATATTTTTAATCAATATGAACATGAAATCATATATACTCTGAAAATTCTGCCTTCCCACCAGGTTTATAACTGCTATTATAAAATCTGGCAAGTCTAGAAGAAAGTGATTACAAACTAGAGATATCAGTAGAAGACAAGATATCACAAGGACAAAGCAAACTATTTAAAAGAGACATTAAACTTTTGGGAGATACACATTTTTCTGGATAAAGTAGCTAATGAAACTATGAATCCTCTGTATCAAATGAGAGGTATGTTGATTTAATGTGTATTTCCAATAATTATGTGTGACTCCTCTCAGCTCCGGAACTTCTTTGTGTTTCAAGTAAACATGGTACAAAAATGACTATGTGCTGTGAGAACTATGCTTAAAGGTTTGGGGTTTGGCTTTGAGGTTTTTCTGTCGATGCACTTAAGTCTGCTGAGCATTTCAGTACAGTGATGTCTGACCTACAGAACATCTTGTGTCCTTACAAAGAATTACCCATCCTACATTTTCTCCTATGGCGTAAAATAGCACATTTAGCAGCAACACAGGCTACAGAAGCAATCCAATAGCATGACTGGGGGTAGGAGTTTATGTGTCCAGGTGCTGGCACGGGGGAGCTGCAGGGGTGGTGTCCGTGAGGAGCTGGGAATAACCTGTCCTGGACACAGTTCCAGTGGAACCACTGCAGGGCACATCTGAGCCCAGCAGTCAAGACAGTGATGCCTCAGGGAAAGTGTGTGTAAGAAAGGGAAAAAACACTGCCTAGCAAGTGAGGAATATAGGAACTGACATTCCTCATCCCCCTGCACCACTTGGGATTGGGCAGTAAGGGAGTCAGGAGCGAGGGAATGAAGCTGAGCCTGGGAAGAGGAGGAGAGGAGATGGGAGTTTTCATTTTTGCCTCTGTTTCCCACCACCCAAATATATTTGATACTTCAAGGTTCCTATTTTGCTTTATCTGCTGATCTCACACCAGAATGTGAGGCTGCATGTTCACTTGGGTACTCAAGTGCTCTTACAACCTGACAAGCTACAGTTAAAAAACACTGTCCCTCTCTGATCATCACACATTTTCTCACTTGGAAGTCAGAAGGTGTTTCTTCCGTCCCAGGTAGAACTGGATCTCTCTTGCCCTGGTTCAAAACCAGTGTACCATAAAAATCCACTTTAACAAACTGCTTGATGTTAAGCAGAAGGAACAGAGTGGTTCAGTAAAAGGAAACACACCACAGGGCTGTTTAAATCCCCAACAGACTGATGCTATAAACTAGATGAAAAATGGATCTTACTTAACAGCAATCTGAAAAATCAGTGCTACTAAACCTTAATATTGGTTTTTACATTTAAAATGAGAACCTTGTAAGTACAAAAGAAATGAGAAAGAAGATTAGGCTAACTTAATAGAATCATGCCATCTACCTTGGCTAGATTATAATTTGGTTTTGTAACCTTTTTAGTGCTGACTCCAAGATCCTGACACTTTAGACAAGGGGGTGGTGGTAGCAGAAATCACAATTTTATGTCCATGGAAAAGCAAATGCAGAACAAGCAGAAACTTAAGTGGTTGAGAACGAACCATCCAGTCAAGCAGGATAGAAAAAGCATGTATTTATCAGAAAGGCTAAAATAATTTCTGGCCAGCTGTTGCCCTTGTGACCACTTCACTGGGGTCATCAAAGGAGCAAATGATGATTTTAAGGTTATTCTAGAAAACTGACCTGAGCAAGGACTACTGTGCCTCTGAACTACACTTAGCTCAGCACAGTGAGTGAAGAGCACACATGAACTTACACAGGTCGGGACTTTTCCCATGTTGCAACTACAAGAACTGTAAGGTGAATATCAGTAATAGGACAAATACAACCTATAGACAGCAAAGTTGTCTAAAGTCACTGCTTTTTAGACCAGGTATGACTTCTGTTGAAAATTATCTAGTAGAAAATTTGCCTTCTAAACACATCCAGTGTAAAATTTTAAAGTTGTTCTCAACAGTTCAATTATTTAAAAATATTTTAGAAGTTTTTGAATTTTCTTTGGTGTGTTGGGAGAAGCTCTGCATCTTTTTGGAGGCAGAGTAAGAACAGTAAATACAGGTATTTTCCTCTCTGTAACAGATAACTTCTGCTTTCCACATGCCTTTTATTCTTTAGGATATAAGAATCATGGATATATCTGAATGACTGCCCATGAATAAATAACATTTTAATTAAATATATATTGCATGCATGCATACACACAGGATTTTTAGTTGTCAACTAAACTGACTAAGGAATTAGGCTGTGCTTTTACGTTCTTCTTGTCTGTTCTAGAGTGGCATTAACTGAAAATCATCACTATATAAAGACTCAACAGTGGTATGTGTATGTAGTTAATGTGATACTTGCCTCCATCCATTTCACTGTAAAATAAACTCCTACATCAAAGTGTTTATTGATTTAGGAAGCACTCAGTGCCTGGATAGATACAAACTTTAGACACCTTACTTTTAGACGTAAACTTCCTTATCAGCCATTTTTGAGGCATGTTGGTTGCCTGTAAATTTATAAAATTGCTGATTGTGCTAATCTTTCCTGTGGATAAACAGAGCGCTTCAGTCTTCGGGTGCTGTCAATCTGATATCATTTACAAGCACTAAAGATAAATTTTGACTTACCTTTGATAATTTAGTTTCTATGACTCTTTCCATATTATTCCAGACAATAGGGCTATGCTTTCCACAAGAAGAAGAGTATATACAGAGACCCAATCAGATTTTGTCATCCCTAAGGCAGGGGACTGATGACCAAGATATCAGAAGGAGAGTCTTTCAACAGCAGTAGTATCTGAACGATGTATAAGGAAACAACTGGAACAAATAATTTTTAGGAAAAAAATGTGAGGTACTAATAAACATCACCATCTGACCTCTCACAATAGTGTAATAAGAATTATGCTCATAAATTAAGGAGTTTCTAAAAGAGTGGGATGTCCAGAATAATGTGGAAGGAATCGAAGAACCACACATAACAGATCAGAGAGGTCAATTCTTTACTACTCTTAATTCCTTTCCACATTACTCCAGACAATAGAGATGTTTAAAGCAGGTGTACAGAGAAGATGAACAGATTAAAAAAAAAAAGAGATTAAAAAAAAAGGAAAAAAAAGGGCAATTCAGCTTCAGCACAGAAGACTGTCTGAAGAAAATGCATTTTAAAAGATGCATCAGCAGACAACTGGACAACTTGATATTAGTGTCCAGAAAACGAACAAAACAAAGCTCACACATTAATGAGACAAATTATAATAATTGATTCAATGGCCTTTTCAGCCATACAACTATGATGGAGGAAGTAAATCTAAATGACTTTTTAACACATTCGCCTCTTCTTAGCACTCTCAAACCAGTGAACTGGAATTTCTGAGACTAGTAAACACAGTTGTAACTTTTAAATAAAATGAAGTCTCTTGGAAGTAAAGCTTTGAAGGGACTCACTTTTTTTTTTTTATTTTATTTTCAGAAAAAAAAAAGTTAAAACATTACCATTTAAGAGAAAGAAGAATACTAGTGTAGGACCTCAGTTTACAAAAGTCTACTTCTCCCTGGAAAACAAATGAAAGCTTTGCAATGCTATTCAGACACGGATGATGAAAAGGAGAAACATCTATGCAGTGTAAAAACACTCCAACATTTTTTTTTTTTAAAAAGGTGTTTAAACTGGGGTTTATAAAAACACCAAGAGGATCCAGTTTGGTGAAATACTGAAAAGGCTGCCCAGAGAGGTGGTGCATGCACCATCCCTGGAAACATTCAAGGTCATGGCTCTGAGTAACCTGATCTAGTTGAAGATGTCCTTGCTTATTCCAGAGGGTTGGACTGGATGACCTTTAAAAGTCCCTTCCAATCCAAACCATTCTGTGATTCTGTGATTATTTTTACATCGATGAGAACAAAACAAAAACAATGAACTTTAAGGATTCTGCTCCCCTTCCTCCCATTCCATAATCTTATTTAGAGGGAAATTTATGGCAATGCCTTCCTTTGCTATTTTTGTAGTAAGCCTAAAAGGCCAAATGACAAAGAACCAAGAGCACTTGGTATTTATGTGCTGTACCTCTATTAAGAACATACAAGATGTTTTCCAGTAAGATGATAATTTATGGTAGGATACTTCTGGATTTTGAAGCAACCCAGGACAGTAAACTAATAATACATAAAAATTAATACTGGGCTCGATCAGCATCATGGTACCTGTGACATTTTGCTGCTAAAGGTACAAAGTGAAAGGCAGTTTACTATCCACAGGTAAGCCTTGACAGCTTGTATAGAACCTTGTATCAGTTGGGTCTATAGAGTTATCTTTTTTTCTGCACTAGTTAAAACCAAGAGAACTTAAGTAGATTAAGTGGAAGAAATAGCACCTGTGAACTCCATGGGTTTTGTTCCTTCAGACTTTTATGCCATATACGAGCTAAAAATCCCAAGACTTAGCATTTAAGATATTTGATATGAGCTAAATCTGATGTCACATTTATTTAAGAAAATATTGTGGCAGTTCATACCATGTTCTGCAAGAAAAATTGTCCAAGGAAGAAGACAGAGACCATAATGTGAAATTGTTCTATTAAATCACTGACTTCCCCAAGGTTCCACTACTCTAGCTGCATCATAACTATGCAAACACAGACTGTTTCCTGTCTACGTGCTGTTCCATAAAAGAGTTCACTTATAAATCATGATGATCTGTAACTACCGTGTGTACTGCCAGAATGCCATCTCAAAGTACCTGCTTCGATGCTTCAAGTGAAGCACCTTGCACAGTTTTCCACTTCTGATCATAAGAAGTGCAAGAACAGACCTTCAGAAACTGGTAGCTCATGAAAACAGTTTCCTGTAACACAGGCTTCATACTCACAGCATTGCAGCTTATGGGCAAACAGAGTGGAACAAAGAGTATTTCCTCACATATTCCCTTCTGGTCTTATGATAAAAGGAGTTATGGTTATGTCCTTTTTTTTGGTACTTATTTAATAATAATTAAACTTGATAAAAATAAACTCAGCTGGGGTTGTTAGCTGATAAAATACAGTCGTGATCCTAAACTCTATTCCATAGACATTTCCATTAATGACATCTTAGTGTGATATCACAGCTTGTTGTCATGAGCTCCCTTACACTTCTGTTAAAAAACCATCTACCTTCTTGAAAGAACATTATAGTTACAATCCTTCTCAACCACACGAGTCCATCTTTGGACTTACATCAAAAGATTGGGATTCATCTACCTTTGATACCCGGGGCTTAGTTTAACTTTACTACAGAAATCCTTCCCCTCACCCCCAACAATTTAAGCAGAGTGGAAAAAAGATGTCTTTTGTTAAGCTAAAAAAAAGTTGCACTCCTAAACAAAGCAAAAGCCGAAGAATGGCTTCAAAGATGGTGAGGGAGAAAATTCCCTTCAGTTTGTTCTCCTGGGGCTACAGAGAATCTGGCCTTGCCAGGCACAGGTGTGTCAATGTACAAAGGTGAGCAAAACAGCACGAACAGAGCTGGTTTCGGGTCAGTAAAAGAACCTTAGTGCCATAATCACTTTTATTTAATAAAGAATTTCGTGTGAACTGCCAAATACAGGAATTGCCATGCCAAAAGGGGAATAACTGAGTACGCTGAGCTGAATCAATGTTTGTCACTAAAAATTAGAAAAGCAATGTGAAAGTGGATAGGTTGGTTGTGATACTGCCCAAACTTCTCTATATGGAGAGTTCCCATTTCACTTACGAGACAACTGAGAAAAAAGAAGTATTAGTTACTATTAGGACAAAACTCATCCATAGGGCATATTGACAACATTCTTAGACAAATGTGCAGACCAACGTTGTTTTGTAAGAAATGTACGGCCCAGTTCAGTCAGTCAGTATTGTTAACCTTCCTATAACAAATAAAGGTGATACTATAAAGTTGAAGAACTAAAATCTTGCCAGTGCTATGCAGGGGACTGTCTAGTAATGTGCCTTCAGGCAGGGAAAAGAATTGCCAGATAACAGATGTGGTATAAGGACTGGAATGGAAGGTGAGAAGAAAGAGAGAACGAGTCTGTTCAGGAGAAAACTTGAAACAAGCCTAAGAACCGTGGTATATAAATGAAGTGGAATTATTCTGTATATCCCTGAAAGAGAGTGAAATTTGAAGCTGAAAGTAACAGGTGCTAATGAAAGCCTGCAAACTGGAAATGACAGCTGAGAGAGGGGGAAAAAAGTGCATAAAGGCAGACCAATATGGCACAAGTTGAGAGGGAAGAGGCAAAAGATACAGAGAAATATTAGAGTGAAGATGATTGAGAAGCTTCTGTGAGTGCTGCAAACAGAACCACCAGCACTGGTAACTGCGTGGAGGCTGGGCACAGGAACAGTGAGTGGGATTGCAGAACAGGGAATGGTAACAGGAAAGGAAGGCCACGACAAATTTGGGGAAAAACGCAGTAATCTTTTTACAAAGTTGAACTTGATGTTTCTTGCAAGATAACTAGTAGTCTGAAAGAAAGTACACTGTATCTCACTACCTCCAGAAGAGTAGCTGAAGCAGAAGAAATGGATAAAGTTGCTCAGTGAGAACACAAAGAAGAAAACGTGAGAACCTTAAACAAAAGTGCAGAAACTATCACTTAAAAAAGCAGTGGCTGAGGTACAGATAATTTGGGTAACACAAGAGAAGTAAAGAAAGAGTGACCTTTTTATTAAAGAAACAACAGTAGCTTAACTGAATGGGTATTTTCTTTGAAAAGTTGTCTCTAAGTAATTAGACACTTGGGTATTTCCAGGGTATCAGAGACATCTGGAAGGGAATTGAAGCTGTTGGTATGATTATATTGGATTTATTTTTTTTATTTAAAAAGCATATAAAAGCCAAATTGACACAGATTTTTAAGTAATTGGATTAGGAAAACTGAATTTTTGAAGAAGCACAGTACTGATAGGAAGTTACTCATTTTGAAGAAAAAATATTTAACAAAATTTTTTTGTTGTGGTCTCCTACTCTGGCAATGAAAGCATCAGAAAATTGATTGGGTCTTCATCTGTGCAGGCTGATTAAAGCATAACCCTATTGTCTGGAACAATATGGAAGGCAGCTAGAGGAAATAAAATCCACAGAAAACAAAGCACAGTCAAAAAATATACATACGTATCAAGATATTGATGTCTTATGCAATAATTACAATGAAATATTAAAACACAGAAAAGAGTTACATGTGAAAACTAGTAAGATTTTGCTATTTAACAACTCAGCATTCTGACAGGAATTGCCTATGAAACATAGGGGAGCACTGACGATGCTGCACTAAGTCCTTACTCAACTGCTTTGACAGACATTTTCAACCCTAACAGCATTTTTATTTGTTTTGCTTTCTCAGGCAGGGAAGAATTAAGCCAAAGATTGTATTAATGTGGAAAATTCTTTGGGTTTTTTTCAGTTTTATTATGATTAAACCAGTGTAAGCTCGTGTTTGGTAACATTTAGAGGGATTGAATACTCGGTACCTAAATGCACAACAATGCTACATTCTACTAGCAGTTTAGCTAAACTGTGTGCATTTATAATGCTAACAAAGTTTTTAGTGAAAGACTATTTTTGAGCTCTTGTTTTGCAGGCCAGGCTGTGTCAGAAGAACAGAACTCTGCAGTACAACATGCATAATACTAAATAACTTGGAAGGAAAATTTCTTACCTCCAGCAACTAGCCCAGACTCTCCTAATTGAATTGCAACCCCGAAGCCACCAAGCTTTACTGGGGCTGAATTCTCTTTTGAGGCAAGCAGTACACAGTGTGGCTGAAAAGAAAAAATCCAGACAAATTATTATATTGTTTGAGAAATACAATTTTATTTTAGAACTTATTTTCACAAATTTACGAACAGAAGCTAGAAGTTTGTGTCGTTTGTTTGTCTTTCAATCACGTCTTTTTCCTCTCTGCCATAGACTTCTCTTTCTGCATTGGTTTCCTTTCTATTGTCCCAGGCACAGCAAAATCCTTTCAGGAACTACAGAACTTGCGAGGAACACAAAGTGAAATCTTACTAAAGTGGAGATAAAAATTCATGCCTGTAATTTCTTACCTGGTATTACTTTTTCTTTTTACCTTCCCCCTTAAGCCTTACAATGTTTCAATTCTCCAGCAGAAATATCCTGGCTATGATAGACTTTGTGAGATTTTATCCTTCACAGAGAACAGAAACCACTACTTTGAGCCTTAATCACAGAATTCAGTGATCACTTCTCAAATGCAGAAAAGAAAAGGAATGTCCCTGTGATGTTTCTAATAAGTATTCTAGTGAAGGATATTGTTTAGGTTTCTAAGCTGGATTCCAGGCACAGTCATCCATACCTTTGATTTTCCACAAATAAGAGTGAGGTGTAACGTATAAAAATGAAATAATATTATACAACAATCTGGATAGATACTGGGTGGTGTAGGAGGAAGCAATGTACATACAAAATCTATTAGAACACAGTTTAGTACTTAATACACAGACCCAAACTATTGCATTTAATATAGAACAACTTCCTGCATTTACTTAAAGCCTCCCTTTTAGATACCATATTATTTAAAAGGAAGAATGTCAAATTTGTATACTACTTCCTGAGAATATGTTACTGCTTAAATTACAAAAGTAGGAACTCAGTGCACAGGAGCTATGAGAATTTCAATCTGACTACCTGTAAAGTCATCATCTGTAACCACCCACGTCTTCTTTTACAAAAGTTTCAACTGTATGAGAACAAACACCTTCGAGGCAATGCTCTTGAGATCTTCATTAAATTTAGGCTTCCCTATGTCAGGTCTTCTAGAATCCACTTTTAAACGTCCAGTTTATAAAATGCAATTTTCAATTCCTTACACCCCATTTAAAACAGTATTACCAGGCGGTATTATTGCTGCACATTGTATCTCACTTCTGCCTTACTGAAATGGTTAAGCTGCACATGTTGGGCACTTTAAGAATCTGTCATTGTTGTCATTTTCAGTGGAAAAGATCAACCTCAAATTTCCAGCTCCAGGTAAGGAGCAAGGTAGATGGGAGAACTACACCAGCAAAACGTATCATTTCACTGTAGTGTTGATCTATCTTTGCCCCACACTTGAAAAAGTGACGCTGCTTCCACGACAGTACTGAGACAGCAGGCTGTACCAACATCATGATCATCCAAAAAGCCACTGACAGTGCTCACCAGAAACAAAGTTCCTGAGAGAAAAATTAAGATCTCCAATTCAGAGTGAAACTCGGAGAAAATTTTATTATAGGACCTCTCCCAACAAAGCCCAGATAAACCGAGTTTTGCTTGTTAAAAATGCCTTTTTTAAAAAAAAAAAAAAAAACAAACCAAACCCAAACCCTAGTTGCAACACTTGTTAAACTTCCCCTTGTTGCCAATTGTACCGTGTCAGCTGATGCTCATCACTTTCAGAGAGAAGCTTTCTAATAAGAGGACCTGCATGTTACTCCTCCCTGTCTTCACCAGCGGTTTTGAAAACCAGCAGATGTTCTTAACACATAAATGGTAAGTGGGTTCTTTTATACTTAAGCTGCAGTAAAACAAATTTCTATTGAATTTTCTCTTAACTGCAGAGGTGCCACTGACCCTCAGACGCTTTCTTAAATACAGCTTCGTTTGAACACGCTGCTTGCTTATGGGTGACACAACTTCTGGCAGTGAAAAGTTATGTTTCCAGTGCATCTGCAGTGTAATTGATGCTTCTTTCTTATTGATCTGAACTTGCCACTGCTTATGCAAATCATGATGCCAAGCATTTTTACAGGAAAGCAACAAACAAGAAATCATAGCAGTAGAGAGGTTTCAAGATGTATTTGAAAGCATCACGTTTTAAAATCGGCTTTTTAAAATTACTTCTTGCCCTGATAATATCAAATGGCAAATATGAAACCAGCTATTTTTGAAACTGCTAACAGTTAAAACTACAAGTTTAATGCAATTGTATGGTCAGACAACACAGGATGCTAAAATATTTTAGACTGTCCTCTCAACAGTTCACATCCTGTATGTACATTAGGTCTTCCTAAGAATTTTACCTAAAGTGTTGCCATTTTCACTGCTGTACCTGTATCACACAGTTAAATGTAAATTTGCATTTTTAAGACCTAGCATGCAAATTGCATAGCCTAGACACAGACCTAAAAACTATTTTTTAAAAAAAAAAAAAGCAGGGGTTTTTTTTGTTTGTTTGTTTTGTTTTTTTTTTTTTTTTTTTTTTTGGTAACAGTTGCCAGACAACAAAGTTCAGAGAACCAAAACCACTTCTGAAATTTCTGTGAGATTAGGGGGAAAAAAACCCCCTTTCCTCCGTAAAAAATAAAATTCTAAAGAAACTTTTTAATGGAATCTTTCATTGCTATGACAAACAAGTTGAAGAAAAAAGTTGTATCATTACAAATCAGTCTTAACCCTCTCTCTAAATGGCTTAGTGTCATTCTGTTCTAACCACATGCTTTTTTGGTTTTCCTTCCTTGGTCAAAAATGACTTTTATCTTCCAGATTGTACCTTCCTGGTCAGCAATAAGCTTAGTGAAATTAAAAACTTTGAAATGAAAACAAGGAAAACAACGAAAACAAGGAAGATTTGAAAACAACCTGTTATTGCGTTAATGTAATTCTCAGCCAATACTAGTTTATTTGTGTAATATTGATTTGTGAACAGTCAAGAAAAGGAAGAAACCACTTAAATTTATATGATGATATAGATTATTAAGGACAAGCTACTGTAATAGTACTGGCTCACAGTGTTATAACAGATTACATAGCCAAAGAAATATTAATTCACAACTGCTTTTCTAATTGAAAACTACTGACTCGCACGTGAGAGGTCCTGGGTTCTTATTTAAAACTAATACCAGTGAGTTTAGACTTGCTTTAATATATTTCTATATACTTTGTATCAACACCGAGAATACGTCACTTAGCTGTGCCTACCCGCCCTTGCACCTGAAAAAGTTTTCTTAGAAAGACGGATCCTAAAAACTGAACTTAAAAAACCTATTTGTACTTATATCTAAAACAAAAACAAAACCGAAGATTTCTTGAGTTCGCAGCAAAACTTCATAGCTGATTTTTAAAACAACACAAGACAGTAATAGAGGTGCAATTACAACACCAGTTATCTGTTGGAGTACTCTATACCCTCTGTTCTTGCCCATAGATTATTCTAGACTTACATTGTATCATGGTATCTGGCTGCAAGTCTTTCTACTGTTGCTATAGCAACACTTTGGCACATTTACTTCCTTTAGTTACTGCCTTTTATGTTTATATTGCAGAGATCTAATTCTTAAAATTTCTCTTTGTTTCTTTACACAACAGCTAAAACCCCCTCACAAATGATGGCTACAGCTTCAGCTGATTTACTGACGTACCAAACCAACATGGCCATAAATGCCTCAGAAATTCAAAACAGTGACAGTTGTCCCTTAGATGACAACTCGCTGTCACTCACTTTGATAGTTTTTTATTCTATTATTTTTGTTGTTGGATTGGCTGGAAATATTACAGCCCTGTTTGCCTTCCTGTGCATTCATCAGAAAAGGAATTCTATCCAAGTTTACTTGCTGAACGTGGCTGTCGCAGACCTTCTGCTGATTTTCTGTCTTCCCCTCCGAATACTCTACCATGTTAAAGGAAATATTTGGATGTTTGGAAGGATTTTATGCAAGATTGTAGGAACTCTGTTTTACATGAACATGTATATTAGCATAGTACTGCTGGGACTAATCAGTCTAGATCGTTACATAAAAATAACTAAGTCTGTGAAGCGCCCTAAAATGTTAACTCCGACACGAAGTATTCAGATTTGTTGTGTTGTGTGGGCAATTGCACTAGCAGGATTTACAGTAGTAGTTGCACCATCTTTCTTTAAGAGTGAGGACAGCAATTCTACCCTGTGCTTTCATTACCGAAGTAAACAGAAAGCAAAGACAGAAGCGATTTTAAATTATATCACAGTACTGATTTTTTGGGTAGTTTTTTTCCTCTTGATCCTTTCGTACGTCAAAATCGCCAAGAGCCTTCTGGAAATTTCGAGGAGAAGATCAAATTTTCCCAACGCAGGAAAATACACCAAGACAGCAAGAAATTCCTTCATTGTACTCATCATTTTCACTGTCTGTTTTGTTCCTTATCACGTCTTCCGGATTGTCTACATTACATCACAGTTACAAAACCCCTCCTGTTATTGGAAGGGGATCATTCACAAATGCAACGAGGTGATGCTCATATTTTCATCATTTAACAGCTGCCTAGACCCAGTTATGTATTTCCTGATGTCCAGAAGCGTCCGTAAGGCTGTATTCCAACTTATTTGCAGAAAAATTCATGGAGATTCAAGCCTAAATATGGAAAGCACTTCAGACATAAAACTTGGACAATATACACAGGAGAGATTATCTACTATCACTCCCCACTCAAGTTACTCAAGGAAGAAGTTTGTGGTTTGACTGTTTAAATGAATGGATTTCTCTCTGTCGCTCCAGGACATCAACTGCAGATCACAAAATGCTAAACTGTACAGCTACTAATCCTGCCTCTTTCTTCCTGGCCAAAAAATGAGAAGTCTTGCTTCTGGTTGTGAAAACGAGAAGTTACTTTTCAGAAGTGTTTCGCTCTTGTTTATCCGTGAAAACAAATTAGGAAGTTCTCGGACATCCTCTCTTGGACTAAACTAGAACACTAACTCTTTAAGAAGATTTCCACAAAGGGGTTTGGACCTGTATAAGGAATCTTGCATATATACATTACTATTAGTAACTTGTGTATGTAAATAATAGATGAATTTTGCAAAAAGTAAATTGTGTCCTATTTGAAAGATCTATATAAAGCATTATAGATTTTATATAACTCTCTGTTTTAACAGGTTTCAAAGAGATCAGTATTTTGACTACATTTATAAATGCATTTTGTTGAAGAAAATATTTTAGAATTTAGCAGCACTTGTGGCTTGAAAATGAGGTGAAGAATACAACAGCCATTAATTCAGTTATAATTACGGATGAAACAGTTTTATTAAACAGCAAAACTAAAATATTCAAGCCTCCTAAACCGCTTATTATATTTTCAACAGTTTAATGAATGTCAAGGTCGAACACCTAAGGAAAAGCAAGCAATGCTCTCAGAAAATCAGAAATTAATGAAGGAGAGATGACATGGAGGTATTTTCAATTACCTAAGCTTTCCTTCAAACTCTGACAAATTTGGTGGCTGCAGGTATACAAAGTAGTTCAGCAAAGCACATAAACTCAGAACTGAGCACAAAGGGCAGCCTGGCTCAGTCATTGCTCTACTTAGAGATTTGCAAAGCCACACATTTCAGCTGCACGCTTATGACTAAAATAATCTTACAGCTGTACTCTCAGATTAAAACTAAACAGGCTTATGTATTTAGGCACAAACAAATTCCAAAGTGCAACATTTTTTAAAAAACAGGGAGCTGAAGGTGGGGGTTGTCTGGCCCAAAGATGACTAAAGCAGCAGTTATACCATGAACAAATTAAACGTCTGGTGTGACAGGACAGGAAGGTGAATGAAATACAGACTAGACATTAAGCTCCATAAAATAAGTATTTATTATCTTGACACATACAAACAATATTGGTCAAGTACGCAGGTGTAAAGAAGTCAGTTTTATTATGACTACCAGTAACTTCTCTAATGGTTCACGTGACTTTTAATGGCAAATCTGTGCCCAAATGCGGATTTTTACTAATTCATTACAATATTCTGGTTTTACAGAAGTTATTCATAATACTCCTACTGAACAAACTAAATATAAGACTTCATCTCTGCTAGATATAATCTTGATTTAATTTTGATGTGATTTTATATAATTTAGATTTGGTGAAACCGAGTATAAACATCTTAAACCAATTACAATGACGAGCCAGTCTATTTTGTTTTCGTATTTTTTTAATAAAAAATTGTGGGGTTTCTTAATCTTCAAAAGAAAGATTCCTATAAACATGTAATTTCCTAGAGGTACATGGGTAACTGCATTTTTTCTTAAGCACTTCAGCATACAATGAGAGGATTTGTACAATAATTTCTGACTGATTCTCCCAAAAATTGCATTTCATGATCTTTTATCCATCATCTTGTCATCCTATGATATGTGTGCTTCTCTTGGTTCTCTGTACAGTGCAATTCTCCTATGCAGCACTGCAGTTGTACATATTTACAGCAACTTTGGTAAGTCTAGTAGGGTTTATAAACCATAATTTCACAAGATTTATATATTATCTCATCATTCTCTGTCTATAATTATTCTGTGAGCAGTTGATTGATGACACTGATCAGCAGGCTGGGGTGAGGGTGTGGGCTGGGGAACACAGAACAGGACATACACTAATGACACGGTGTAACTCAAACGAAATATGAATTCTAAAATTCTTTTGAACAAAGCATTCAATTTAAACCAGAATTTTAATTTACCAGGACTGCAATTCATGGACACAGCACCATTGCAAAACCAGACTTAGATATCTCCAGAAGTTCAAGTAATAGTACGTGGTTTTGATGCTGCAAATCCAGGCTGCATTAAATAAATCAGCTCTACAGCTCAGAAATGGAAATCGGGAAGGGAGCAGGCCTGAAAGAAAGTCTGCAAGAGCAGGTATGGAACAGAAGAGGGAAACAGTTATGACTTCATGATCTTGACAGAGTAGCAGTTAGAACAAAGAAACAACACCAAAAAATAACCAGACAAGTGAAAACCTTTTGGATTTCCGCAACTATATAAATCAGTGCTTCAGGATGCTAAAGGCCAGATGTATCAGCTGGCTCAGAAAAGGATCTGAAACTAGACTACACTGTCACATAGGAAGCAATTACTACTGACCAAAAAACAAAAGCAGGTATCTTTACTGTTTTTTAAAAATATTTAATCCTTACGTATTGTTTTCTGCAATCAATTTTCACAAACTTGAGGGTAAAATGCCAGGCTTTGCAAAACATTATCACTGAAGAGCAACTGTTCCTGAAACAACTTGGGATATCTACTCAAAGTTACACTGTGACATGTAAAATGACCATATAATTAGTCACTTTAATAGTGTGTCTTAACTTCTCCTTTTAGCAGTGCTTCCTAAGAATTATCAGGTCCAACTACAGCAATTACATGAGTCTTCAGGTGAATTTTAATATGAAAATAATTCTATTTATTCTTCTTTCTGTAATTAAAGCCTAACTCAATGCACATCTCATAATCTGCACGAAACCTTGTTTTCCTCTTCATTGAAATCTCCAATGCATCTCTGAATTTCATTTGGTGTACCAGAATGTCACCTCTTTTTTTAGTATGCAAATATGGGTGCATATTCTTTATTAGCAGAAGTATTAGTCAGAAAATGTATATAAGGCACATATGCTGCCTGGATACTTATTTACCTTTTAGACTTGACATATACATTAGTAGCTACCTTGTGTTACACATATCCCTTAAAATAAATGGAAAACATAAGCAAGGAAACTACACTGTTTACCAGACACAAGTTTATAACTTGAATCATAAACGTGTTAGAGTGTACCTGGCTTGAGTAAACAGCTGTGCTGGTTTTGGCTGAGGTAGAGACAGTTTTGGCTGGGATAGATTTCTTCACAGTAGCTATTTGCTCAGGATTTCGCTGGGCATCGGTCAGCTGGGTGTGAGCAATCAGGGTTTCTTTCTATCACTTGTTTTTCTTGGGTTATTATATATCTTTTTTTTTTTTCTTTAAACTCATTAAACTCTCTTTATCACAAACCATGAGTTTTCTCACTTTTACCCTACCCCCTCCCAGCCCAGGGCAGAGGAAGCAAGCGAGCATCTGCACGGGGTTTAGGTGCCTACCGGGATGAAACCACAACAACCCTGTCTGGCACCCAACACGGGGCTCAAAGGGTTTGAGATAATGGCAGATTTGACCAGAGCGTGTCAGGAGAGGAGGGAGCACCAGAAGGAGTGGTCTGTTCTGCAGCAGAGCAGCCACAAGAATGAGGGGGAGAAGAGGCAAAAATCACAAACAAGTTTTCGCACCTTCTGATTCTCTTCCCCATCCCAGTGAGGGGGAGTGAGTGAGCGGCCGTGTGGGGCTTACCTGCCTACCAGGGTTAAACCACAACTTCAAGTTTCATTTTCACACTGAAATTAACTGTAATTATGGTTTTAACCTGCAAAATGGTGTTTTTCACGAGGGCATCCAATTATCAATTATTTTGATGGCACTACACGGGAAAATTTAATTGAATTACTTCCCTCACAACATCAGTCAATGAAACCATAAAAGAAGAGCGCAGCTTACATTACTGATAAACGAGCGAGAATCACATTATTCCCAGAACTGGGAAGCTCACATGTGGAAGGTTTAGTTTAATGCTCTCTGACAGCACATACAGAAACAAGACAAAGAGGAGAGAGATGTGCTGTACAAAGTGTACAGAGAAAAAGGAATATTGATAATGTTCCATCAATCCAAAATGTATCTTCTGTAGCACTGCAAACCTTCTGCCAGCCTTTTTTCCATCCCTTACACAAAATCCCAACTACTGAGGGCTCTGTGGAATCCAAAAGAACTGAGAAGGTGCTAAAAAGCTGTCACACTGTTCAGTGATTGTAGAGTGGACTGGTAGAAAACTCTGTGAAAAGAAGTTGTTCAATAGACACTGTGAGAGTTAAATCATTTTGCGAGGGAAATAAATCAATCAATTTTTTCCATGTTGTGTTATCAAATTAATTGATTTGTCTGTCCCCACGAAAACTGGAGGTAAGGAATAAAGCTGGAAAAAGCCTTAACACTAAAACTGCACAGTTAGAGTGGGAAATGCAGAAATAAGAGCATCAGTGGCAGAGAAATGAATAATTTTCTACCGTTGTACTTCAAAGTGAGAAACAAAATGAGGAGCAAATGGTAAGTCTTGGTTCCTTTAAGTTTGCATGCAGTGAGCAGTACTCCTCTGCACCTATTATAAAACAAGGCCAACTTCTTCACAGAACTCTCAAACCACAGATATAAGTGACTGTGCTTTAAAAATCAAAAATATACTTGCTATTCCTTACACAAAAATTCTCACTAGGTAAAGATGAAAACACAAACATGGTCAACAACAAATTAAAACTCTGAAGAAAAGACAGAATCATTTTTGTCATAGGGTACAGAAGTGTTATTAGCAAGAAATGATTTTTGCAGCTGTGCTGGTTGGTTTTAGCTTAAACCACGACAGCAGCCAACACAAGCTACCTCTAAAGTATCAGTTTTGCTTTTACTGCCATGTTTTAGATTTTTATTTTTGCTTTATTACTTTTGCATTTTCAGAGAAGCTTAAGAAGAACCTGGAAAAGCCAAAAAGCTGTTATACACAAACGTATTTAACTTGAAAACCCCTAAATTATAGTATGGTGCAAAAAACCAGAGAAATCTTCCTATTTGACTGCCATGACCAACACCGTTTTCGTGTTAAAAACCACTTTCTGAAGTTAACGGCAAAAGTCCTCATGAGCAATATACAGACAGTGCTTTTTTAGAAGAAAATACAGTTGTAAAGACCTCTGGGAGATGTACAATGAAAGTAACATTAAAGACCTGAAGCATAAAAATGTTGGAAGATTATTTTTATTAGTATTGTCATCTTCAAGCTAAGTTTTCCGTACTAAGACAGTGCTTGGCTTGTGTTTTCTCTGTCCAGGTAAAACAATTACCTGGAGCCTGTGAAACACTTAACTCTGCACATTGTATGACAACCAAGGAATTGAAACTGTGAGTGCAATATATCCCCCTTTCTGTATCCTTAAAGATGCCACACAGCTGCACTGCACACACTTATAAACGAGCAAACAATGTGGGAACTTTCATCTGAGGTCTGTTTTGCTGAACCACATGGCAAGTTTTAAAACTGGTGAAAATAAATCATCAGTGAACACCAGAGACCTATCTTAAATCTGCTGAATATTTTTATCTTCACTGATTCAGCATAATGCTCAACTCGAGCAGATTTAAACATGAGCTTAGATGATTTCGCTTCGATAAGCACTTCTTACAGTATTAAATACATATACTGACTATAGCGAAAATCCTCATTAAATCATGACAGCAGAAGTGCTGTGCACACACTGGGTCACTCCTACATGGAAAGCTGACAAGCAGGCAGCAGGGAATCATGGTGCTCTACAACAACTCGCCTGATACAAGTGTCCAACTGGAAATGGTTATTGTGCACTGCATCTGTCTTAAAGAGTTTATGCATCAAAAAAAACCTTCCAATTTTAATGTTTGAGGAAAAAAAAAAAATTCCCCATCAAAACTAAGCACCAAAAGTTTAACTCCTAGGCGAGCTACTTGGTAAATGATTTTTCTGGAAAGAAGGCATGGATTGGACTTGTATAGTAGCCAGTGCACCTTAAGAGACTTATTTTGGTATTAAATGCAATATAGTAGATCTTGGGCCTTCCACAGTACAGGAGCCAGGACTGCCACAGAGGCCAGAAGTAACCAAGCTGTTGCCTCCTTCCATCTCACAAGGAGCAACTGCTGCCAACATACTCCATACTCGGCTGTACAGCAGGAACACTCCGGTTCTCCGTTTGGTTTGTGACAGGCACAAGGAGATTTGAAGCTGACTGGGTTGCCTTTCATGATCTCAAGAAGACAGAGGGGATAGGAAGTGGCCATGCAGCCTCAAAATATATCACTCTGTCATATATGATTGTAACATGTAACATGACAGTTTTGGGTTATAAGTGGCCAACTGAAATACCTTTCATAGAATGGGTCACATTGGAAGGGATCACAGTGGGTCTCATCTGGTCCAACCTCCCTGCTCAAGCAGGGTCATGCCAGAGCACAAGACACAAGACACAGCACAAGATTGTGGCCAGATGGGTCTGGAATATCTCCTATTATGAAATATTCCAGCGAGGGAGACTCGACAGCGTCTCTGGACAATCTGTTCCAGTGCTTGGTCACTGCACAGGAAAGAACTTTCTCATGTTGAGGTGGAACTTCCTGGGCATCAGTTTCTGCCCGTTGCCTCTTGTCCTGTTGCTGGGCTGAGCTTGGTCTGTCCTCTGACACCTCCCTTCAGATACTTGTGTACATTGACATGTTCCCATCTCATTTGTGTCTTCTCAAGGCTGAACAGGCCCAGCTCCCTCAGCCTTTCCTCATTACTGAGGTGCTCCAGTCTCTTACTCATCTTTGTCATCCTCTGCTGGATCTGCTCCAGGAGCTCCGTGTCTCTCTTGTCCTGAGGAGCCCAGAACTGGACACAGCACTCCAGGTGATCCTCACCAGGGATGAGTAGAGGGGCAGGATCAGCTCCCTGACCTGCTGGCAATGCTCTTCCTAAAGCAGCCCAGGATCCCATTGCTCTTCTTGGCCCTCAGGACACCCTGATGGCTCAGGGACAGCTTGTGGTCCACCAGGTCCCCAGGTCCTTCTCCACAGAGCTGCTTCCCAGCAGGTCAGCCCCCAGCCTGTCCTGGTGCCTGGGGTTATTCCTCCCCAGATGCAGGACCCTGCACTTGCCTTTGTTGAGTTTCAGACAGTTCTTCTCTGCCCATCTCTCCAGCCTGTCGAGGTCCTTCTGAAGGGCTGCACAGCCCTCTGGGGTCTCGGCCACTCCTCCAGCTTTGTGTCATCAACAGACTTGCTGAGGAGGCACCTCCCACTTTATCCATCATTGCTGAGTAAGTTAAACAGTCCTGGGCCCAGTATTGAACCTTGGGGGACACCACTAGTGACAGGCTTCCAACTACACCCTGTGCCACTGATTACAGTCCCCTGGGATCTGCCGTGCAGGAAGTTCTCAATCCACCTCACTGTCCGCTCATTCCTCAGTTTGCCTGTGAGGATGTTGTGAGAGACAGTGTCAAAGCCTTGCTGAAGTTGAAGAATTTCACCCCTGAGAATTTCCTGAGTTTGGCGTTTTTAGGGCCAGAAAACAAGTTTTCTGCATATAATGACAAAATGCAACATAACGCTGCCTACTGGCACATAAAATTCAGTAACATGTATAAACTAAGAGATATCATGGTTTGAGAGTAGAGGAAATACAAATAATTGATGTGAATGATGCACATGAAGATAATTATGAAGAACTTAAGAGTGAATCGCATAAAAAAAGCACCTGTACCATTTGAGTATCTTCAAATATATTTTAGATAAAATACATCTTTTAGAAGTTAGGTGAATGGAAACAGTCCACTAAAAGAATAAGGAAGGTGCTTACTACAGCTTAGAACCAACTGTTACTGTATTTCTGGGGTAGGTGTTTATTTTTTTAAAAACTTATCCCATTCCTTTGATAGTGATCTCATTAATCCATTCCAAAATGGGGTCTGATAAATTATAATTCACTATAATGATCTATTATCATATAATAAACCAGAAAAAAAAAGTAGCATTATCTCTTTCTACAGTGTAAGTTGAATTATAAATATTACAGGCAACAGTCAATAACCAACCAAATAATAATAACAACAACAACAATTTTAAAAACCCTGCTAATTGGAATGGTTCACACCACTCATAGCAAAATTTCAGGATTTTCAGTTCTTGTAACTAAACCTCAATGGAACTTCACAATACCAAGGACTTCTAAGACTACGTAAGAGACTATTAAACATTTAAGAAATACAAGACCCTTTCTATTAGAGCAAATTTTATCATATCCATACATTCAAACGTGGGGAAAAAACCCACAAGGTATAATTAAATCTAACAAGAACAAGAATTAAAGTACATGCAAACTAATTACAGCATTACAACCTAATTACTAACACTTCACAGCAAGTAAATCTAATTGTAAATGAGTTCAGCTATGCATTCTAAATAGGAAGCCCGCATACACATCCATCATTTTAGTAAAAAAATTAATGAGACTGAACAATAAAATTGATAATAGATCACTGAGGTGAATTTTTACAGTGTATGTTTCAACATAAAGGAAAACTAGCAAAACAAGAACCTTACAGTATAAAAACTTCTGCAATTTTGGTATCTCTTCTGTTCTCATAAGGAATTTATTTATAGCTGTTGAACAGTTATACAACTACAGAGGTATCAGAGATAAGAAAATTCACAGTTCTCAAATTTGCAGAACTAAACAGAGGTTGACTGATTTGTCATCAAACCCATCATCCTGTGGAGGAAGAAAATTGTCCTGTGCACACTGCTGGATGATTTGTATAAAACATTGTATTTCTTGGACAATGAGTCCATTTTCCCTGACTGATGCCTAGGATGCATCAGCTGAAAATTGCTTCCCCACAATCCATCTCCTGACCAGACAGGAGAGATGTGCTCATTTGGTTACTCATGTGTGGACACACAGAGACACAATAACATTGCATGTGGGCTTAAGGAACAGACAGTCAGCTTTGAGGTAGCTCTTGGAGCTGAAAAACTGTTAAATGTCATTGAAAAGACAAGTTTTCACATATAAAATAGCAACTTTCTTTTTTATTCACACTGGAAAGTGGGCAGTCCTAAAGAGAACCCCTCCACCCCTCAAAAAGAGGAAAGTACTATATAAGGATTGCAAGATGCTTCTGTGCCACACCTACGTGACCCCAAAGGACTTGTTACAATCACTCTTCCATACCATCTCATTTTTTTTTTTTTTAATTTCCCTAATGGAGCTGATCTGATCTGACCTAATTTCAAAGTTTTTTTGTACAGACGATATCATCTTGTCTGAACTGTAGGTGCCCAGCTGCTTTCTGATATTGCGAAAGAAAAGTGCACACTCTGAAAACCTACTTATGTTAGGGAGATACTGTTCTTAACTGTACTTTCCAGATTCAAGTGGAGCAGTGGAGCAGCAGTGGAGACAGAACAGCCACCAGACAGAAATATTTCCTCTCTGCAAAGGAAGGTGCCTGCAGCTTGCACAGGTAAGCTTCAAACTACTACTTTGTTTTACCTGACAAAATTTGGTCATTGACACAAAAACAATCGTTAGACTTTTAAATGAGTAGATTAAAAAACTGCTTTGTGAATTTAACTCATCATAATAAAGGAATTCAATACATTTTGGTTTAACAAGACATGAACTCAGTGCACATTAAACTGCAACAGCTAGGAAAGTTAAGGTTTTTAATTTAAGTTTAATCTGCAAGTTGTCAAACACTGCCTACAGCAGAGTTTTTAAACTTAGTTTCTGGGCTTTTTATCATACCTACACAGAATCCTCTTTAGGACCTGAGTTCACTTGCTTACAGCTGCCTAAAAAAAATTTATTATCTGTCTCTAAGTTTGAAATCTCTTAATTTGTTCCATATGATTTTATATGAAACAAAAGCTAACTAGGACACACTGCACTAAAATGTATGTATGCATACAGCAGTGAAAGTTCTCCAGTACAGGTTAGTAAGCTGAAATACCAGTTTTTATACACAATCATTGTACAGAGCTTTGATTTCTTATTTTGTTTGAAAATTGAGAAATGATTGAAAACTGATTGTGGAAAAAATAAATATATAGCAGTTTTCAACAACCATTTCATATGTTTCCAAATACAGACTGAGTTGCAAAATGTATATCTAATATTGGAGCTTTGCTAAAATAACATTAGATACAGACATGAGCACAAAATAATTGCATTTAGCCAGATTCCTACAGCATACTGAGTCTAATTTGTACTTAAATGGAGGTACTGGACACTCTTCTGCACTTCTGCAATTAAAGTAATACTTTGCATTTAATTTGCTTATTTAAACTTTCAATGGTTTTAAATGGTTTCCATATTAGGTTACAGATGCTCCAGCAGGCTGAGAAATAAACCAAGACTGCAGAAGTTATTGCCAGACCCTAGCCTGAGCCTTCAGTTCCTAACTTATTTTGTTAGACTCTATGCACATAAAATCTTGGGGGTTTAACATCAACCAACTTTTCTTCACAAAATCTCAGTGGAAGAGAACACCCAAAGTGTCACCTCACACATAGTCAAGATGGTAACAGCATCAAACAGGTGTTAGGAACACTGAAAAGTAGGGGAGAAACAGAAACAGCTGAGATACGAGCACGGAATAAAAGAGATGTTCAATGAACATTACAGAAGAGTAATTTTTTAATTGTTTTTCAGCTCTGACAATTCATTCAACATATACTGGCATAAATGAACAATTCAACATGTTTCCTTCAGCCATCGTTAGCTACCACTGTAGCTCTACCTGTCATCTACTCCTGCCTATTCCCTGCTGGGAGCTTTGGGAACATTCTCGCTGCCTGGATATTTTCAAGGAAAGCACCCACAAGGAGAACACAATACATTTACCTGGCAAACCTTGTGACTGCCAACCTGTGTGTATGCAGCACAATGCCCTTCCTGGCTGCCTATTTTGCAGGAGGGAAGCGCTGGAGCTACGGGTCCCTGGAATGCAGGATAGCGCATCACCTCGGGACTCTGGTCATGCACGTCTGCATGTACGTGACCATTATCATCCTCTGCTCGATTGCTCTGAGCCAGTATGCGACGCTGAAGAAGAACAGTGACGCACAGCACTCCCAAGCAGCTAATGAAAACTTCTCCAGATGTTTGCTTCAAGCGTTTCGCCAGCCGAAATTCGCTAAGTATCTGTGCATCTGTATATGGCTTATTGTGCTCTGTGTAACAGTAACAGCCATTACATATGATGTCCAGCCAAGGGCTTCGGAAGACTTCCCCAGCTGCTACAACATCCAGGTAGAAGCTAGTGAATTTACTGCAATGATTGCAGGTTCTTTTGCCACTGCATGTTTTTTTGTGTCTTTTATGACAGTTTTGTGGTCACACTGTTCTCTCACCAGGCGTCTGAATAACATACAGAAAAATACCTGTATTGGAGAAAAACATCTAATTTACAGTAAAGTGAAAAGAAACGTTCTTGTCATCCAGATGATATTAACTGTCTGCTTTCTTCCATATCATATTTTTAGGCCCGTTTTTTACATACTGCTTAGACATAACGACTGCCCAAGGTTAAACTATTTAGTGGAAATTAAAAATTTCCTTACTTGTCTTGCTGCTGCTAAAAGCAGCTTAGATCCAGTTATAACCCTTCTGTTAGATAAAACATTTAAGAAAAGTCTTTATGGCCTTTTTACAAAATCCACACCAGAACATCAAAAACATGATGTTGATATTTCCGCTGAAATGGGACAGAATATGGAAAGATTTTAGTAGACTATAACTATCAATAAACTTATTTTAACTACCTATGGCCATGCTTTGAAATGAAGTGGTAAATATTTAAATAAAATGATAACATATCATATTTTTTCATCATCTTGCTTGCTACATCAGTATTAGCCATAATAAATTCAATGTGTATACTCAAATGAATCCAAGCAATCTGTACTGTGATAATACTGTGATATTACTGTGAACTGTGTAATACCCATCCATTCATGAAATGCAAAAGATATTTTATGTTTCCCCTATGGACAGTGTTTTTACCTAAAAAAATCAGGGAAGAGAGCAGAAACTAGGCTGAAGTTGAGGACCCAGTTCTTGCTCACCATCAAAAAAAGCCCCAGGTTCTAGACACAGGTTTCCTTCACAAAAAAAGGCTGAACAAAGCACAGACATTTTCCCTGGAATGGCTGAACCACAACTGTGCAACACAACTGATGGCCAAGTGACTACAGCAAGGCTGAATGGAGCAGTGTGAATCCTTCAGATGCTCGGTGCCACTGACGTGACTGGTTTTAGATCAACAGCTGCAAGTCTGGGTGAGCAAATATGTTCACTACCAAAGCACCCTTATAATCTGCACAGGTACAAACTCAGAACCCAAAACTTCTGTCCTTCCTTAAATACATTTTATAGGGAATGTAGCTGCAGCTGTTAGGATACCTCAGCACAGTGGCTGACTGTGGTTGTTTCTCTTAACACAGTTTTTGATGGCAGCATAGGCTGAAATCATTCTTTCTCCAACTTTTCTAGTCACAACCACTTGCTCTCCAGCAAAACAGGAGCAAAGGCAAGAAAATGAAGAAAACTTCGGGAACTACTAATCAAATATAACACTGTGATAGACTCTTAGCAAGATCTCACTCCAACATTTCTAAGTAGTGCCAAAAAATGATAAATGCCTCGCTTTTTTCCTATGTAGTCTGTTCAAGATTAGGTCTCCTTTACATTTTTTATTTGCATCCAAGTTGTTCTTGTTTCAAATAGTGGAAAAGCTTTTGTGAAGTACAGGCAAATTGAGAAACTAAAAGTCGAGTACTACATTGGTCTAGCATTTGAGAGAATAGTTCATGGAGGAAAAATCCCAGAAAGGCATGAGGGAGAGACAGAAAAACACTACAGCATAACACAGCTGATGTGGCAAACTTCTTGCATTGCTTAGGCATCCTGGTACCAAATCACAAGTCAGAAGGTGACATGTCAGTTGCATAATAATTTAAAAAAAAAAAAATTCATTTCCATTGCAGTGAACACAAAATCCTAAGGCAAATATGCACAGCACACAGTTTGCAAAGCAGTTTAAAGACTCCAAGTGCCTGCCTACTTTTTGGTTAACCCGTTCCAATGTGTTGCATCATGGGTAGCCAGTTCATCGATCAGAAGACACACATTTTCTGACTGTCTGGGCAAATGACTGAAATACATAAATCTGCTGACCAGAAAGCATTAAACGTTGAGCTCTAAGAAGGCCAAGCAGCATAAATACAGTTCTCAGCAAAACTGCTTCTGATCACCCAGCAAACAGCTAAAGGTACACTAGGAAAAGGGCTGGACAAAACAGAGGCACTCCGAGTTAGGAAGCAGAGGACTAGACATAAAGAGGAAGAAAAGTGTACCGCCTGAATAAACACTGAGAAAAAGTACTGAGAGCTTTATTCTTGGAGTCTCTTAACTTCTGCACTGAATGAGGAAGAGCTCCTCAGAAAAAACTTGGCCAGGTAGGACACTTCAGTTCCACTCTGTTAGTGATTTTGCAGTCTTAATAACTTTTTAACAATTTAATATGTAACAAAATCCTCACCAAGCAGTTTCTACTGGATCTCAAGGACCTAATAACTTCTTGAAAATATAGAATAAGCACCAGTTATTACGGAATGTTTCCAGAAAGCATAAAAGAAGTTTCACATCAAAGTGAAAAGAGTAGAAGGAAAGCAATGTGCAACACACTGGGAAGAGAAGATGGTCTTACAGAACAGCTTCTATTCTGGTAATTTTTTTACGTAGTTAAATATAGAGTTATAAACACACAAATACATGTACACTAGTTTTACTCATTTCCCAGATATGCCTAAAAGCAGAAGCGTAAGAGTGTTAAACTCTACTGGCAAAATCTGAAGTGCTGAACTACAGGCAGTTCAGACAATGAAAGACAGAAGTGGTAACTGAGTGTGCTCTCAGAATTCATATGGTGAATAAAGTTCTGTACAGTGCAAAAATCAACATGCAAATCTCTGCACAGATCAAGTCTCAAGTCACCTGGACCAACTCAGACTTGTATATGACACACAGCCCTGTGCATAATGCTTAGTGCTATTCCCTGGAAAAAGTGTTTTTACTCCCAGTCACAGAAATATTGAACTGAATCTTAATAGCAGAGAAGGCAGAATTCATGTATGTTGCTTAAGCAGTTTAATTTATTTAGATGGCCACATCACAAACAAGCATGCATACCTACCAAGATAACCTACAGTAAAAATCTTGGATGTCTGCATTTCACTGACAAGTTTGCCCCAACTTCAGTTGTACACCAATCAATTTGCTAATCAGAAACACCTACAAACACTCAAACTATGTGGAAATCATAGTACCAAGTTGGAGTATTTGGAATGAATTAAGAAGAAAATCCCAGCAACTAAAGCTCTTGGTGTGATTAAACTACTCCTGTATCAGTTTTATTAAAAGGTATCTTTGTAACAAAATTTCTGCAACTATGAAAAACGCTACATAAACATCACAATATAGGCTAACAGAAGATTGCAAAACCTCTTGATGTTTCACTGATAAAAACCATTCCATTCCAGTTATTGCAAAAATGAACAAGTGACAAATGAGACTCAAACTGTAGCAAGAGTTTTATGGGAAAAGACAAGCATCTCATTTCAGACCAACATTACTCCCATTTCTCTTTAGCTGTTCTCTTACACAGAGATTATTCTGTTCACAAACTGTTGTGAAATAATAACATCCTGTATTGGAAAACAACTCCCTTTCAACGCTGCTACTTTTGGTAGCCATCGTTTGGGTATTTCTGTAGGAGACTACAGGTCATCTTGTGGAAGCTTTCATGTTTTCATTCTGTCCTCAGAGATGAATCTGAAGCATATGGGAGTTTGTCACAGGCTGGACAGTGCTCCAGAAGCTTTGGTACACCTTGTCATTTGGAGAAGTCAGGTGAAGTTTCTAGCACCAGAATACAGCAAACTGAAGTACTCCTGTCCAGTTCTTCCAAATCAGGAGCTAAGTGAGCCCAAAAGTGGCTAAAAGACACCTAATTGTTACATGGGCTATAAGGTGCAAATTTTCTTATGCATCAGATGATGATCAAATATTTCGCAGTTCAAAATAACACTCACAGAAAGCTTAAAAGGAGAAAAAAATGTAGTATGACTTTATCAACCTTACAGATTTTATAAATGCACTTTCACCCGTTCAGGTAATTTGGAAACTGGTCATTTAGTCTACTTCCTTTCAAAACACTGTCTACAGTGACATCTAGAGCTGGGATACTGCAATTAGCTTAATGTCTTCTACACCCAAACCCTGTAGTTCTGCACTGCTTTTGCAAACATGAAACACTGTTGGTTTACACTGCTTTAGACCGACACGTTAAACATTTTTTCTAATCCATGTAATTGAACAAGGTATTTCTAAGGATGGTATTTCAAAAAACTCTGTGATTCTGAGGTTTTCAGAGACTGGACAAGCTCTAAAATAAATTCCCACTTTACACAGAGTGAAATGGGCCTCTCCCAGAGGCCCTTGAAACTGAAATTTGTTTTTGTTCAAGCACATGGTCCAACAAAACCAAGCAGAGCTTTCAGAAAGACACAGCAACATAAAGATGATGTTCATTCAGAAATTCTTACGTGCTACCAAAAATAAACGATTCAAAGAATTCAAAACCCTCAAGACAGAACATGATGAGACATTCTGCCACGAATTATGAGGCCATCCTTAGAGTCTGACATGAGAAATTACTTTTAAAATACCAAACTTCAAAAAAACCTGAAAAGCCTATTAAGTAATAATTTTCTTGATTTTAGAAGAAAAGGAGTAAGAGGCTGGGCAAGTCTGCAATGTCTGTGTACACAAGAACAAATGACTCCTTAAACGAAAATCATCAGCCCAGTCTCTGTATTCTCCTCCCTCACAGATCACCTGTAGGAGTTTGAATCTTCTCTTACTCACTAAAACCCAAGATTCACTTCTCAAACTGCACCATCAGAGCTTGTTAGAATTGTCATTACTTCCAGTAGTGTCTGGCTCACTGTGGATAAAACCAAACTCTCAGAGAAGTGGGAATAAGTATTTTAGGGAATGACATTAACAAAGAAATTGTATATTCAAATTGAAGACTGTCAAACCCACTTCAGTTAAAACTCCCAATTCCTTCCATTAAAATACTTGGGGATAAACGACTTCCATAAATATTGACAGAAATGATATAAAATTCGCCAGATACACAAGAGAGTGTACACACACTGTTCTAAAACACTGCACTTCTCCTCACAAACTTGTTTATATTAGAGAAGGTTTCATAATAATAAATGTTTAAGACTGCCTGCAGAAAGTAGATAATACTAACAATATTGTGGCATTTAAGCATGTGCATCCTCTGAAATCTTCGTGGGGATGAGGGCTGTCATTATACTGTCAAATTGATGCCCTTGAGCTACCAATTCCAGTTTAATTTATGCAATTAATTTAAATACATATTTTCCTAACAAGAAAAAAATGCAAGCAGATTTCATTTGAATATTCAAAAAACCTGAAAATTAAACTGACTTTCAAAGCAAGTCGTAATTAAATGCATGTGTAATTTGTGAGCACAGATCTCCTAAATGTTCTATATTGATGAAATTAGAGATGGGTTTTAATCTTACAGGGGACAGTAAGAGTAAAGACTCGCTCAGCAAATAGAGATTCCTTTTCTAGAGCTTCCCCCTTCCTCCAAATTACAAAAATTGAAATTAGGTAGTTTACACTATTGTGGTGAAGAAAAAAAAGAGTAATTAAACCCCCTTACCTTCACATCCCTGTGAATTATATTATTATCATGACAGTAACGTAGAGCTTCCAGTATCTGCCTCATGTAATGACTGAAAAAAACAAACACGTTATGCATGACAAACCTGCAGAAAAAACTACTACCAACATGTAACAAACTAAGTTTTAAGTGTCTAATTATATAAAACTAATCAAACCAACTTAACCTCAAATATATAGGGTTCTATAGAATGAAGTTTGTTCTTATAATAGTGAATAATACAAGCTAAGGTTTGAGAATTACTCTAATGGGAGCCAAGGAAAATTAGAAAAGAAAGCTCTGTATTTTTGTAAGGTTTCAAATGATCAATAATTCTGCTTCAAATAACAAGGAAGTCAGGACTGTCCATTTTTTTAATAACACAACACGGAAAGGAAATAAGTGCCTGGTCTATCTGGAAAAGTATCAGACCAAGATCTTGGCTTTTTTGGTGCATATTGGAGACTGACTTCTTTTTCCCCTGTGTCCAAAGGATGCCCTAAGAGATCACTGACCACAGCAGAGTCAAGAAAGTCAAAAGTATTCTGTGCTGCATCAGACACAGCATTACTGTGGGTTCAGGGAGGCAACCCTTGTCCTCTGGAGGATTCCAGCTGGTTAAAGAGAAGGTTTTTCTCTAGGAACATAACTGTGCACTGCAATCAAGTTGCTCAGGGAGGCTGTGGAATCTCCATCCTTGAAAGTATTCCAGAACCCGCTGGACAAAGCCTTGAGCAACGTGATTCAAATGCCAAGCTGACCCTGCCTTCAGCAGGACGTTGACATAAAGACCTCTTGATGTCCCTTCCAACCTGGCTTCTACGGTGCTAAAAAGTGCAGAAAAGTAAAAAAATAACCTCATGGGCTTTGAGGTCAACAACCATGCCACTAGGACACTGACTTTTATTATCCTTTGCAGTTTCATAGACTCTCTCATACTGTTTCAAAAGTTGAAGTGACCATAAATAAAGTGATATGTAGGCCAGAAAAAAAACTAAAAGACAACCCCATCTAGCAAGACCAGTAAAATTCACACCTGTCAGGCAAGGCACCTAATGCCATCACGAGAGATCCAAAAACAGGCAAAGACAGACAATTAAGTATTGGATGTGAAATACTGTTTTACTCAATAATCTCATTCAAATATATAACAGGTAAATGACAAAATGCTAATTATTGTAATAAACATCTAGAGTGTGGAAAAAGGATTACTTATAGTAGTCCGACTTTTAGCTAACAGATTGTACAACAGTATATTCCATTCTTCTCTATTTATCCTGCGGGATTAATTAAAATTATAATACATACCTGGCTACAGCCTCGCTGTAGACAAATCCAGCATCTGCTCTCTTCACAATTTCAAAGCACAGGTCTGCTCCATCCATACTGCAAGTAAAAAGAGGGAAAAATGCTTAAGATGGATAACTATAATCAATTACATAAAAATGCTCCAAACAATCTATTTGTTCCGTTTACAAAAATCTTACATAAAAAAATACTCTGGACACATGTAGGCATTACTACCTAAATCAGCATTTAATAGGTAATCTAATAGAAAATGGTTTGCCACACGTTAATCATTTTATGTCCCTGAAGTCATATAACAATTCTCTCAAAACACTGGCAATACCAAACATTTCTTTTATTGCTAAACTGCTCATTGAGCAAGGTGTGCAAGGCAGCAGGAAGTCAATGCCCTCTACAAGAAGGCTCTGCGAGTTACCAGTCAATGCCTGGTATTTGGCTAAGTGTGTTCATACAGGAATTACCAGTGCAATTCTATAACAATGACTGTGGTAATAATAAAAAAAAAATCTTACTCAAATGGAATTTTAAATGAAGACTTTAAGAAATACTCTAGAAAGGTAGTGCAGTCTTTCCAGTTGGCATCTTCTCATAGAGATAACTAAGCAGCCTAGAAAAGATTTTACACCTCACAGCCTCACCGAAGTCACCTGAGAACAGCGACAGTCCACAAACTGTATCACTAGCTCTTGATACCTTTTTTCCTCTTCCACTAATTGTCTGTAGTCTTTCTGATCACCTAACTTCCCACAATAAGCAGTATTACACTTTAGATGCAGGTATATTCACAGATCTTAGGCTGAAATTAGACTGCCATTTCTCTAAAACTAAAGCAGTGTGGAGTGGCAGAACTGCCCTCCTCTTCCCTCTCCTGTAAGTGACCTAAGGTAGATTAATATCTAGAAATATTCACAGTTTGATGGGGCAAGGAGACAGTAACAAGAGTTAACAGGAACAATAAAAATCACATAATTCAAGTTTAACAAGGCACTTCCAAAAATATCGATTGTAACATGTCATTTTCACCCTTCACACCTTTTCTTTTTCCTCTCCATAAAGACTCAAGGGGAAAAAAAAAAAGGGGAGAATTTGCAAGGTGTCTAGAAAGCCAGCATTGCCAGGGCTGTTTCGTTAAGTTAACCAGAATGTCAGCATCAATCACTTTTGCTGTGCTAAATACCTGCAATAATAAACTTCTTAGGGAGTCACAAGTCAGGTGCAGAACCTTTAATTCCCAAATAAATCCAAAAGGTATCCCCATACAAAATACACTATCACGTGGATAAAGCACTGACAACTGTAAGAGGGACTGGTGACCAAAAGAAATGCACACTGAGAAGTGCAAAGAAACCCCTATTTTGCCAAACCATGAATGCTCTTCACTGCATCGATATATTCCTCTGTAAGTTTTTTCCCCAGTGGTTTTTCTGTCTTGCCCAATTTCCTACAGCTTGTCTGTGTAAAGGGCTAAACGTCACTCAGAGAATATGCTGTGCTGCACTGCACATGGCCATGGGGTCAGGGGCTCAATAAGAGCAGCATAAACCCAGATTTCACTGGAAAATTCCCTCATGTCAATCTCTCTTCCAACGTTTTCTCGCATTGTAGAACATACAAGATGTATGAACAACTACCAAAAGTTGAGATGTCATTCCCATGAAACAGCAGGACCCTTTAGAAAACTAGCTCCACTCCGACTTGTTATAAACTACGGATGAATAAAGGTCCAGAGGCACTTAAAATTTTTAGCAGCATCGATAGTGGCTGAGACACTGAAGTAAGAGTGCCATTCCTTTAAACAAGGTATTCATAATCAGAACAGTCTTTAACATGTATTTCTACCTCCCACGTACACATACCAGCATTTTTCATTTAAATTTTCTAGCAGTATTTGGCAGTCTGAACTTTTTTAGGCAAATAGGTTTGAATTTTTTATT
This sequence comes from Oxyruncus cristatus, assembly GCA_013399855.1. Lineage (NCBI taxonomy): Eukaryota > Metazoa > Chordata > Aves > Passeriformes > Cotingidae > Oxyruncus > Oxyruncus cristatus. The sequence goes on along the minus strand of VXAY01003244.1, from coordinate 33,189 downwards.
CCATTAAGATGACCTCTGTTGGTCTCCAAAGCACAAATATGCAGCAGGTGTATTTTAAATCTCTGACTTCAACTGACCACTCTTTCGAGACAAAACCTTTTTTTAAGAGCACATTTTTTTTAATGTATAAAGAGGGTTTGTGATTGTATTGTGATACAATACATTCAATATGTGATATTGAATTTTACCTGAAAAAAAATCAAAAAACTTTTGTCTAGCTGAGGCTGCAGAAAGCAAGAGTCAACCTCAGTCAAAAGAAACACCAGAAAAATCAGTGCACTGATAGACTTAAAACTCAGCAACACCTCAACCACTTACAAGATGACTCTGCAGAAACTGAAAGGCTTATGTGATAGAAGAGTTTTGGGACACTGATGTAATTAAATCTCAGAAAGCCTCAAGGCTTTGTAAGCACCAGCATAAACACAGGAAAACCATAAAAAAAAAAAAAAAGACAAGTTAAAATCGAGGGAAATAAACAAAAAAAGCTATATCCATGCTGAAGACTTATGTGGATGATGCAAAAAAAGTTGGGAAAAATCACTACATTCATAACCTGAGAGAACCCCCTGACACCAGCAGAGGGCACTCACGGCAGGTACATGAACTGATATATAAAAATATACATAAAAATAAACATACATACATATATAAAACCTGTACATACATATATGTATATATTCAGAGATTTTATATATATATATATATACACACACACATATACATATAAAAGTACACATATACATGTATATATTCAGGTATTTACAGTGCAGCTTCAACCACTCTGCACAGGGAGGGACAGATACCACCTCACACCATTGTTTGGGAATCAGTATGAATTATGTCCCCCAGTTAACCCATATTCTACTATTGATTCCTCCATATTTTTAGCTTTATCCAGAACTGTGCCTGGATCTCTGCCCTTTGCATAAATGTCTCTTTCCACAGCTCTCTCAGTGCCGCTGTTCACCTCGAAAATCTTTCTCTCTTCTGCACAATGCTGAGGATAAGTTACAAACGGCCCAGAAGATTTACTCCTGAATCATATTCAGGGCAGAAATCTGCTGTGACACTAACAGTGACTGAAGAACAGACATTATACTCCAGAAGAGATTTATGTTTTCATTCTGGGGTATGATAGCTTCGAATTTGCAGATGACCTCATAGGATGTGGCCTACGACTTAATTTATTGATGAAGATTCAGAAAGCTTTAGAAGCACTGCTTTATTTAGGGAACTGAAGTATTACTTAAAAAAATAAATAAAAAGTTAAGAGTTGACATATTACTCGTAGTTGAGTTTACTGAATTTTGTACCATGTATGTTCAAGGTTTGTGCACAATGGCATTTTTTCCCCTAAGCTGGACAGTTTTTATATAGTTGTCATCATCACTTACCTCAAAAAAGACTTCCATAAATTAATTTAAAAACTACAGTATTTAACTTTTCTTGAAGCTCCTTGTAGTAACCTCTGAAAACTAAGACTTGGCTTTCTGGGCTGTGAGTGCACATCGCTGGGTCATGTCCAGCCTCTCATCCACCAGCACTCCCACAAGTTCAACTTATGCTTAATGCACACCTAAGTAACTGCAACCCTGCTAAAGGACTGCTTTTATGGATTTTGAGATTTTAAAACTAAAGCATTTTTACACGTTAGCTAGGTTAAATGGCAAAGTTATATGTATACAACTATATATATACACATCCTAACTCTGCTAAATCTAAATAGATCAGTTCTTCTAATGTCCCAAAAGACAAATATCTCTCTTAGAATGCACTAAAGAAAGCAAACCCACCTATGTATAGTGGTGAGACAATATTCTGCAAATGACCAGATATTTAGGTATCTGCAATCCACTCACTGCTCCTGTCTGAGCTCTTCAGCACAGAAGTACTCTCAGTCCACACACTTTGATTATACTGAGGATAAACTGCACGTAATGCACTCCAAATCTAAAATGTGGTTTTCAGACACTTCAAAAGGAATATTTGCCTTGTTGTAGAAATATTGCAAGGAGCAGAACCTTATCCAAGTATCTCCTTGATAAAAATCAATGATCGTTAGAAAAAAATGTAACAAGCAACAGAATATAGAAGTGATACTTGTACAGCAAACAGAAAACAGCATCTTACGTAAAACCAGGAGGCTCAGCAGGGACCTTATCAGTCTCTACAAATACCTGAAAGGGAGCTGTAGCCAGGTGGGTGTCAGTCTCTCCTCTTGGGTAAAAAGCAGTAAGAGAAGAGGAAATGGCTTCAAGTTGTGCCAGGGACGTTTAGATTGGATATTAGGGAAAAATTCTTCATGGAAAGGGTTGGCAAGCACTGGAAGAGCATGCCCAGGAAGTGATGGAGTCACCATCCCCCCAGGGTTATTTAAAAGATGTGTAGATGTGGAGTTTAGGGACATGGCTTAAGGGTGGTAGTGCTGAGTTAACGGTTGGGTTTGATGATCTTGGAGGTCTTTTCCAACTTAAATGAGTCATTGATTCTATACAGAGCTGTCAACAAATAACACCAGGAACTGGAAAGAAAACTGTATGACAGGGAGTAGAGCTGGCCATTCTCAGATGTAAGGCCTCTCTAGAGCCTCCAAGGGATCTTTTCAATCACTGTAAAAAGTCCATTACCCTTCTAGGGGGCAGCTGGGGTGCGTGTGAGGGAAATCATTTGGCATAGACACATCCTTTCTCATTTATGATGTAATAACACTTAAGTACTTTTAAAATAATGATTTTACTTTAGCAATAAGAATTTCTGGGATAGGGTCTGCTTCTTAGTCCACACATGCACTTCATCTACTACAGCCAACTGCTTCTCTGCAGTGTAATACAGCAGCACCACATGGGTACCTGCAACCTGCTGGTAACATGCATATGGCCCCATTCTAAACACTGCTGGAATTTGTGAACAAATAGCAGTTAAAAACATAGCTCAGTTTTCGGTGTTAAACCTCACCTGCTACTGTTCATGTTCATCAGCGCTTCTATGAATTGTGATTTGGTTTTTCAAATGTTTATTTTAGCCAACGTTTTCAAAACCGGGCACAAATTGTGTATTTTCCTGAGCGTTACAATCAGTTGTTATCAGGTGTATGCTACCTTTGCTTATTCAACTTGTACTTTTTTGTATCAGTAGATTTGGTAAGATATTCAGGGTCATCCTAGCAGCTGCTCCACGGAGCTCACAGCCTATGAAACCAGTGGACCTGTGTATCATTTACAAGTGATGGCACAAAGTTTTAGGTTCAGATATTCTGTGCATTTCATGTGTTGGGCCTGAAAAGCCCCTGCCATCCCACAGATAGCACATCACCAGCTAGGTTAGTATCTCCTTTGCAGATCCATGGTGTCTTCCCCTTTTCAATAACTTCTGAATTCACTTTATTCACCCTACTGAATTCACTTTATTAGTGGGTACAGAACTTTGCTGCAAATCAGTTGACTTTGGTTACAACAACAGCATAATGAACAGGAGGCACTACGAGGGGAAAAAAGTTACCTAAACGTACACAGATGCTTTTCTGCTTTCTACAGGCTTCTTAACACGGTCACAATTATACAGCATGTCACTAACCCATGCAGGATCAGACAATGCTGTTCTTACTCCACAGCAAACATCAGTCTTCTGCTGAATCACTTCACCAAAGCATCCCCTCCAGCATAACACGTTGTGCCCACAACTCTTCCATTCCCTGCCACAGGTGTTCCTACTGCCTCATTTTCTATCACTGTTTGTTACAAAAGAGTGATGTTTTGCAGTGTACAGAGGAAACAAGGGCACACATATGGTAAACAATTATTATCCTTCAAATAATACAGCCTTGTAATTCCTTCTTTCATGTGGCCTGAAGTCAGGTACAGCATTTGTGTAGTAATTCTAATTGTTCAGACTTACTTTTCATGTATACAAACATAAATTATAATAGGCTCGCCATTAAAAATAATTACTGCTTTTGTCTCATATTTCTGAGCTATCAGTGTGGTAAAAATAGAAGCAAAACCTTTTTTCCATTTCAAAATCTTGTTAATTATCAGAGTATGTCTCCCCAAGGTGTACATAATTATTTCATAATGGGGTAATTAAAGTCCCGTGGTCCATGCCTTGGGATTTACAAAATAAAAATGCAAAGTCAGTACTGAATCAAAATGTACAGAGAGGAAAGCACAGAATTGTTATTTTACAAAATCGTAAGTTTATAAACTCACCTAAAAAAGAAGTGGAAGCTTTTCAAACAACAATTTTCATCTTTACCTAGGTTTTTTGCCATTACCACTTGCTTTTCCACTACCTCAATGGTAAAACATGTGAATTATCTTTAAAGTGTCTGTCTCAAATCAAATTTTTGGCTCCAGTGGACAAGCCAATTTGACCCAACACACTGGTGTGATGTGGTTGCTCCACCATAAGCAGGTCAAATGCATCAGAAAACTTAATGGAGGAAGATCAGAGAAATTTAAGAGATACAAACACATATGCCCAGACACACTGGGAATGAATTTATGTGGAGCATAAAAAGAAGAGCTGGTAGGTGCAGAGCAGAAGAGAAGGGAGATTGAATACAGAACATGCACAAATTCTGCAAGTCTACTTTTGTCCTTCCCCTTTAGATAAAACCTAACTCAGGAAGCACTAATAATTCTTCCTCAAAGAAAGAATGTGGGGATTTAGGGGCTGCCCCCCTTTTTTGTTTCTTATTGTTGATTAAAAATACTTGCCCACTGCTGAAGTCATGTTTTGGTCACCCTTCCAACTAAACCCTTACACTGAAACTTCCAAAACGTATCTTTTAGACAAAAGCCTCTTTTAATATATTATGAACAGCTATACTGACTTACAAGAATATTTAAATACTTCAATAAGCTTTCCTTTTTTATCTAATAATGCAAAAGCAGCACTGAAGTAACAACAATCTGGAAAAAGATAAAAAGTTCACAACTGGAAGAGAGTATCATCAGCTACCCAAGGATGACGTCTATCACCAGATTTTCATCTTGTTCTCATGAACCTTGTTAGGGACACAGCAGCCACCAATAAACAGCTCCCTCTCTTTAGAAAGCCCTGATGTTCACCACTTTGCCAGTGGGACAACTGTTTTAATTTGGGACAGCCTGTTCCTGAATAGGAAATAAACATTTCCATAGCACTCCAGACTTCTGAGCTACAAAACAAGCAGGTGTGAGCAGATACACTTAGCAAGTGACAACAAAGAAAGGTAAAATCAAAGTGAGAAACTTACAACTCAAAGACCATATAAAGCATTCCATCTGAGCTGTATGTCTCCAACAGTTCCACAATATGAGGATGCTTCAGCATGTGACAAATGCTGGCTTCTCTCTTTAGATCTGTGGGAGACAAGAAGGTAGTAAATTAGCTATATATTCAATTTAAAAAATATTGAAAATAGAACACAATGTTTGGAAAGATGTACACATCTGAAATTTCTAATAAATTCATTAATCTTTTGTAAAAGACACTGATGAGATGGTATTTAATTATGCTGCTTCAGAACTTTAGTGTGAAATTAAGTTAGAAAACTCAAATAGATCTCAAAATATAAGCACACAAAACAAATTAATGAAGTGACTTATTACTAAAAGATCTCCTTGGTCATGATCTGAAAAACTGTACAGTAATAAGTTCTTTTAATGCACATATGCAGACTACACCAATATTTTCATCCTAACTATCCAATATGACTATGAAGTTATCTCCAAATACAGAATACAGGCTCTTTCACCACACTACAGAACCATTAAAACCTGGAGGCCTCCAGCCTGATCTGCCTGCTCAAGGCAAGGTCCTAGAGCAGGTAGCCCAGGACCACACCCAGTTGGGCTTTGAACATAGCCAAGTATGGAAACTCTACAACCAGTCTAGGAAGCCTACACTGATACCTGATCACCCTCACAAGCAAAGAAGTTGTTTTTCTTATGTTTAAATTTCTTGTAGTTTACTTCTTTAACAGTGATTATTTATTTTTAAATCACAATATATGAAATGACACTGGCACAAAGAGCATATATTAGCTTGTACCTGGAGCGAAGAGGGAGAAAAGCAGAAAGAGCTGTGACTAAAAGAAGAGCAGAAATCACACTGAAATCTCTCAAAGCTTGAGAGATTTTGTTTTTAACTAAACAACACTCTTAATTTTTCTGACCACAAATCAATCCTTCTGCAGGTATGGAAATACAAAAAACCAAAAAACCAAACCACAGTGAATTTTCTTTCTTCTGTGTTGAAACAATTTGATGTTTTTGTTATTTAATTACCCCTAAACATTTTCTTCCCTTTTAACTTATCCACTAGTATTCTAGAAAGAATAGCAAAATCCTGAATGAACAGCCTTGATGATAACTTGAGAAGTGAGGAAAATATCAGTCTGAATTCTGAAGTAGACATTTTCCTTTTCTATTCTCTTCCCATACAATTGGTCATTTTTCAAGAACAACCTACCTATGTATTAATGGAAAAATAAAAATACGGTCTCTCTTGTGGAGACTGTTCCCCATATTGTTGTGCTACACTAAAATGACATTTCAAATGTACTATTTTTACATGCCCTCTTACACTTCTAACATGAATCAATGACACTGAAAAATACAAGCAGCAAGATGAACACTGTTTCATGTGAAGCATTTAACAGGTAATTCAGATTTATGCTAGACTTTGGACCTCCCAGTCATCCATGAATTCAAAAGAAACACTCAGAGTTTGGAAATGACTGAATTTCAATCCAAGAAAAATGTTCAGATTCCCGAAGCGCAAATTTCCTTACCAGCACTTTCATATTACACTTGCATTATGTGAATCCCCCCTTACAATCTGTCAAATACAATCTAAAAGCAAAATGACAGAGCAACCCTTTAGAAATCATTATGTAATAGGAAGTGCAAGCAGAGCAGCAAAATGGAGCATCTTTCACTGATGCAGAAGAAATTAATGTAAAATTTGTCCTTTATAGAGAGATGAAATTCTGTCCCATAAGAGAACACCAATATGTCTTTCACTCCCGAAAATACTCACGGATCAGTTCTTCCACCACCTTCACACAGAGCAACTACTAAAACCATATTGTAACATCCCTTCCATCACACTTAGGGTTTGATTAGGCACTAAATGGTTACTCGCTCTTTTCTAGGCAGACAGGTTCCCTGAAATGCACATCCAGTCTTTCCTAAACAGGATCATGGATAAGCACACTGAGGGATGGCATAAAAGAATAGAAAACTATGTGATTCTGTGAATGACCATGATCTTCAGAAAATACGGTGCTTCTATTTTGCCTCTTACTGTAAAATGACTTTAATGCTACCACCCTTCACCATGGTTTCCAATATCTATTTTAAGTGGAAGGCAAAGAGAAAATCCAACAGGAAATTACAGAGGAGTTCTGCTTTCTTTGCAGGTAAAAATTGTGTTCAAAATAGTTCATTTTGGCTGCTTCCTTTATTAATACTTCGTGGGTTTTATTTGAAGAGAGTTAGAACTGAGAGGAAGAAAGTATACGCTGCCATTTCCCTCATTCCTCTGTGTAATATTGGACGAGTACAGCAATTGCTCACAGACTTGAGCACCAGCACAAGAGGAAGGACAAACAAAGTGGAAAATAAAATCTCCAAACAGGAAAAAAAAAAAGAACAGAAATTACAGAACAAGGTTTTGTATGACTAAGGGGTCTTGGGGCTAAGTGCAGAACAAACTCCCATTTCAAAAACACCAGAGCCTTGTTCAACAGTAGACCTATTAAGGAAGAAGAAAACTAGGTATAAAGAGACAGAAAAGTACATACCACATTGATTCAACAAAGCCACAGGGCAGAACAGAGATGATGAATTCTGAAGTACACTTGGACTGTGACCCAAAGGTCAAAATATGTCATGTTTAAGACCAGTAAAAAGGAAAAGGGAGGCAGGAGAAAAGGCAGAAATGGCACATATATTTCATTGTTTTCACTGAAAAAAAATGACATCAGCATCTACTCAGTTCTTTATCAAATGCTTTTACCAGACTCAATTAAATTTCACCTCCACAAGTTCCTCAGAAAATAAAATCCCAAGTACCTACAGATACTGTTTCAGTTGTGAATGCAACATAAACCCAAGCAGATGTTTAGCTGCAAGCAGGTGACTGAAGATTTCCTAAGAAAAATCCTGTTATTATCTTGTGACCCCCATATTATTTGTAACTTATCATTCTGAATATAACATTGAATGAACTATTTGCTGTTAATTAATGAACTACTTGCTGTATACTCTGCTGAGTATTTCAGCAATGTTGTGTAGTAACAAAGGTCCCAGACACAAATCCCATATCAAAATAAGCCCTTCACATTCCAAACACCTACAAAAGATTCAGCATAACTCTAGAATCTGTCAGTGGAGTAAGTCAGCTTTAAGAAGCAAGAGGTGACATTTTATTTAGTTAGGCTGATATGTCTCATATTTACAAGTCTCCTTCACTAGCAAACAAAATTTAGCTAAAAAACATACCCTAAGGCAAGACAAGGTCTTGCAATTTAAACTGAACTGTCATCTTTTACTTGCTGGACTATTTAACTTTATGTTTGAATCCTTTTTGAAGACTTCATGTATTCATTTTTCTCTTCTTAATAGAGCTGAAGAAATTACTTTCTGGTCTATTCTTTAAGACTTCTCTGTCAGCACTTCTTTCAAAATTAAACATTAATGACAACAATGATAATAAATAGAATAGCAAGGCTTAAAAGCACAAGCTTTAAAATTTTATCTGCCAGCTGCATGAAAGGTATTGTAACACAACCAGAAATAGGGAGTAAAACTTGGCGTTTCATTTAACTCGTTTCGCACACAGGCTGATATGTTACATCATAATTTGAAAAGCATTTAAAAGCTGTCATTTTACAGTAGTGTTACCAATAATGTTCCAGAATTTCAGCCTGTTTACAAAACTTTGAGGTTTTTTTAGCAACTGGAGACATGTTAAAGTTTCCATTTCAGACCCGGCAAATTATTTAGAGGGTGCTAGAGCTGTTAAAATGACACGAAAGTTCAGACTTCTGTAACAAAGGGAAGTTCAAAGATGGCAAAGGGAATTCCCAGTGATAATCACCACACAGAGAAAATGCAGCCTCATGTGTGGATACTGACACTGCGAGTGAATTGCTGGAAGCACTAAAAAGATAACTCCTCTAAATAATCACAAAGAAACATGTATCAGTCTTTGATAGAAAATATAAAACATGAGCATCACTTAAAATTCCCATGGGAGTTAACAATCTAATATCCTACACATCTCTGACAACTCTGGCAAACACCCAATTTCCTTTCAAAGCCTGATACCCAAGGTTTTAAAACATCTCAAACATACTGAGCATATTTTCGACGTATCTTCATGGTATCCTACAGCATGGAAGAATTAGATGCTCTCTAGCAGCCTACATTATAGCACCATTTTAGTATCTTAAAAGTGACATGCAGACTGCAGCAGCCACATCTTTCTGGGGGAAGGACAGCACCACGTTTCTTAGCAAGATGGAAGACACATGTCACTTTTATATATACCCCATTCATTTATACACATACACCATTCTGATTTCCCTGGTTCAGTCCTTTAAAGGATTACTTCCCCAGCCACAGCTTGGGTATGACAGTATTTTGAAAGGAAGTAACCACATCAGTAGTAAACTTCTTGATTAAAATGCTTCTATATGTTTGGTACAGCAAGAATGTGATTATATTTAATTTAAATAGATGTGGTAGTACTAAGTTTTAAAAGGAAATCAATGTGCTTTGTTCACGTGGTTGTGTCATGATCACCTACCAACCTTTGGTGCTCATCATGGAGAAGCTCCTGGCCACCCCAACTGGAATTCTTCCATATGCAACTAAACTGAACTATGTGCTTCGGAAATGTGCCTGATGCACCACCTGAAGTATGGATAATGCAAACACAGACATCAGCACCAACTGTTTCACCCTAGAAACACACTGGGTTTAGTCCTGTGGATTAGCCTTTGCCAGCTGTTAAATTCCCACCCAGGCTCCTGCTCAACCTCCGCCCTCAGGAGGGCGGGGGGTAGAAAACGCAAGCAACAAGAACAAAAAAGCTCACAGGTTGAGATAAAGAGAGAGAGACTGCTTATCAGCTACTGTTGTTGGAAAAATGGACTTACTTGATGAAGTTAACTTAATTTTTGCCAATTAAAATAAATACTTATTGATTTGGGTAGAGGCAATCAAAAAGATAAACATGAAACCAAGAGATTTCCTCCCCCCTTTCCCAGGCTCAACTTCACTCCACTCCAGACCCCCCCCTACTCCCCAGCTCTGAGTGGTGCAGGAAGTGGGGTCATGCTCTGTACACCATGGTGGGTCCTCTCTGCTGCTCCTTCCTTCTCACACTTCACTGCTGCTCCAGCCTGGGCTGCAGGGGATACCTGCTCTGCCATGCTGAACCTCCTCCTTCCCTGATCTTGGTGTTCTCCTTGTTCCACACTCCCTACACGCCACTCCAGTGCTTTCTACCCTTCGTTAAAGGTATTTTCACAGAAGCACCACAAGGCTGATCAGTTCAGCTTTGGTTCAACTGGAGCTGTCTGGAACTGGCACTACCAAAGCCTCTTCCCACAGAAGTTGTCCTTGAAATTCCCCATTACCAAAAACTTGCCACATATTTAATACAGGTCGGATTCATTTTCTGCACTAGACACAGTGCTTCAAGGGGCTCCAAAGGACCTGATTATCTCCAAGCCAAGCACACCACTACACACCTCTGCCTCACATCATCCTGTAACAAGCACACGGCACATCCTGCACGACAGCATACTCCAGTTTAACCAACCATACAGTACCTGAAGCCACGCTTCCAAAACCAGGTGAATTTCCTGGGCAATACCAGCTTAAAAAAGTTCCCTCTCCCCTCTCTGCTTGCTCATTCCTGCTGCTCAGTGAAAATTACTTTGAGGCTTAATTATCCTAATAATATAGCAAGGAAGTCATAAAAGCTCTCAGTGCAGCCAACACACTGCAATAGGAATGAGCAGCTGGAGGTGGGAACATCCTGTATTGACATTGGCAACGAAACTCCTGTACTACAGAACCACAGCAATGTTTCTGTCCCAAAGATCTGTCTTTTTTTTTTCTTTTTTTTTTTCCTTCCACAAGACAATATTCCCCTTTCTCTTAATTAAAACGGCACCACCTGCCTTCCTGGGATATGTGAGCGACTCCTCATCACACAGATACATCTGACCAGTTAATGATGCTTTGCCTCAACAAGCACTAACAGCTTTCCTGCCTCTCCTCCCACACAGTTTGGGGTGGCTGAAGCTCCACGGTAGCCAAGCTGATTTAACTGCTGGCTGTTTCCCCCTTCATCCCACACACATTCCTGCCCTCTGTTCCACTGTGCAGCAGTCTGGAGCTTATCACACCACACACCAAACAGTTTCAGTGTTAACTCAGTGAAAAGAAAGACATTCATTTTTGTCTCCACTGGCTCAGTGTCATGCAGTTTTAGCATGGGAAATGACTCAGTAGCAAGTCAAGTATATATATATGTAGTTAAAGGAAAGGAATATGGAAGGAGAAAGCAAATAAGGCTGGGACAAGTACACACCTTTCCCTGCAGAGTGTCTCCATTGTCACCAAACCTTTGTTGTGTAATCAATCTGTACCTCGGCAAACATGCCTAAAACAAGTACCAAAAAGAAACGAATGCATATAGCTGTGAGTGGCCCTTGATAAAAACACCATGGCAATCAACAAGTGCAGTGCACACATGAGATAATCCATTTCCGGCAGTATCTTTTGTTTTAATGCTGCCATAGCGTTTGGCAACAAAATGTTGACCTGAAGAAAGAACAAGCAAATTACAGCTAGTACTCAATAACCAGAATCCCTTTCTGAGGCTCCCATGCAGAAACCTAGGGAAATCTTAATTTCGTGGAATCAGACTTTAGAGATGTTTGCTAAATCCTGTATAACTTCCACTTGGTACTCTATTCTTCCTCAGTGTTTGGACATAAATATAAACATATCAATGGCCTTTTGGCTGGAGCTGAGTGTCTTGGGAGACTTACAAGGCACGTTTCACTTTATACTCTGTCAGCTACGATGAACACGAAACTGGGTGTGAAAAAAACCCACTTTTCTCTCACAACTTCTGATATATTCACCAGACTCGTCCAGAATCATGTATCTGACAGACAGTGTAAGTTGCTTTGCATGGCTGTGTCCTTCAAAGCAACTCTCCCTCCTTTTACTCATTTTCTCATTTTTACTTGCATACTCGCATGCAAATAAGCAATGATTCATAAATAAGATGGTGCATTTTAGGTAATGAATCTACTTGAACTAATAACAATGTTTAAGAATGCCTGAAAAAGTATTAATATCTCTCTACTGCAGATAATTAAACCCAAATAATTTAATTTCATTTAATTAAATGATAATTCTTAGGAACTTTTTACAAAGCACCCACCACAATGAAAGAAAAATCCATTATTTTTCAAGCATGAACAACACTTGGGTATCTCTCATCTAAGACCTTCCACATTCCATGGCCTCTTGGTTTATACTCAACAGTGGGTTCATTGAGGTAGGGGAACACAGAAAGAAAAGGGGGATACAGAGAAAAGTGAAATAACACTTTCTGGATCATTACTTTTTAATTATTTAGATGGAAAATCTGTCTTCCAAAATATCATTAGTAGTTTTCTCTGCCCCAAAGCAGCAGTTTCAGAAGCATTTCACAAACTCAAGAAGGGACACGATAATCAGAAGTAGGGTTACACACTCCGTAAATTAATTTTAAAAATGTCACAAGTTCAGATTTCCAAACAGAAATGGAGCTGCTGTCGAAGACATTTTGCAACATCTGCTGCAAAATCTGAAACACTTTTCTCCTAACATTCTGTTTTCAATAATTAATGAAAGGAAATTGAAAACAGTCATTGACTCACACGTTGTGATCAATCAAGTTATGAAAGTGGGTGCACTATTGATAACCTTATTCTATTAAATTCCACGTTCTCACCTGTTATGCAGCACTGCATAGCAGTCTGAAACCCAATACCTTCCCGAGTACCATTGACCACAGGCTTTTACACTGCAAACCACAACTTAAAACACTGTAGTGCAATGAATTCTTTAACAGAGGGAAGTGGAAGGGTGTGTGCAGCAGCAGATCTGTCAGAGTATGCTGTGAAATTCCTTTAAAAATAAACAAACAAACAAAAAAAATCCCCAGAGAAACAATTAGACACATGGCGTGTATTTGGTAAGGAATGCTACGTGCTTGGCTGGAGCACTGAACTGGCAAAATGCTCAGCTGTACGGTCACAGTGGCCTTTACTGAAATAACTGGAAGGTCGTAATTTCATAAAGTTACACAGATTGTGTTTTACTGAAGTGAAAACTCACCGATAAACACTTAGAAGTAGCAGCCCCATTAAAAGCTGTTCCCTCTTCTGTCAGTTCATTCCCCTCTCCTGCACCATCTCTCCCTTCGCCGTGGTGAAACTGCTTGTGCAACTGCACCACAAACAGAATCAAGGTATTGATTCACCTCAACTGCAAGCAATCCTTTTTCCTCTCCCCTTAGAGCTGTTTTTCAACCCAACTTGTTCTGGCTAGTCCTGGGAATCTACACAAACAACTAAAAGCACAATAGTGTTGATAGCCCGGCAATAGAAACAAATGGCCAGATTACAGCAGCAATTCCCACCTCAACATCAGCACTGGCTTAAAATGTTTGACAGAATCTCAAATCCCAACAGTCTACAGCTCTACTGTCCTTCTCCCAAAGGGGAAAGAAATCAGAAAACTAGATTTCACAGTATTATCAGGAGATGTTAACTTACAGTATGTTTAACTGAAACTAAAATTGAGAAATGAACTTGAAAGTCAGGTAGTATTTCTTTTTTCTCTCTGTAATTTCCTGTTTATGCAACTCCGTGCCGACATGCGTCCCTACAGATTTCTCACTAGGGGGCAACCCAGCTCCGACTTCGATCTGTGTGTTCTCAGCAGCTGAACACAAAAGGTGGCTGCATCTATTTAGTTGCAGAGAGCTTTACGTTTGGCCAGTTTTATACCAGTGAGATGATTAACGATGATTACAGTTCAGACCTCAGAACAACAACAAAAAAGATGCCACTCGAAAATAAATAAGGTAAATCCAGTGCTAAGGCCTTTTTATCCAGACTGCGTGGAAGACCATTCTCTTCCTCTACGCCCGAGGAGCCATTCGGAGCTGATGACCACACACCAGTATCCACTGCACTGCACACACCGAGAATTGCATGACACTATTTAAACTAGAATGCGTTTGAGCAGTTTGCTCACGTAAGCCAGAACTTCCCTGTTTGACTCACAAACTAAAACAGAGCAGCGTGTTTATTGTTTATTATTCGTCTAGCAAAAAGCTTTAGAAAGCTAAACCCTGCAAATAGTTCAGTTTATATCACTGGAATTTCTCCTTTTTAAAGGTGATTAACCTTTCATCACACAGGGTGGAGTTCTTTCAGTTTTTGTACATTTTTTCATTTCTGAAGGGTTCCTTTTGCTGCAGGAGCGTGTACACCTAGATGTGTGTTTATGGTTTCTCTCCAGCCTTTGGACAGAGCAATGCAGGTAATGTATCATCTCAGAATGTGCTAAAAGCATCATTATCAATGTTATGTTCAGATTGGCACATTTTTACACCAAACTCTGACATTGGCCAGAATTCACTTAGGCTGATCAAGTTAACTAAAGGTTGAAGACTTTGCAGTCCTTTAAATGAGGTTTTAGTACTCATGTACTAAAATGTAATGACATTACATCAAGTAAGTGCCCTCAAAGGCAATGGAACATTATCAAGAAAAGAATTCTAGTTGATCCTGAAGAATTAAGTGATTTCTCTTGCTGATCACTCTTAACATTTGAAGGGGGGGGTTCTGTTTGTTTGTTTGAAATGCCTTTTCTTCTGTGACTTAGCCTTTACCTAACCGTAATGACAGGGAAATCTATTTTTTTGATATTATCAAAGAATCTCAATTTTACAGGAAAAACTCTGGAATTTTAAAGACACAAAGGAAATCTATTCATGACAGATGCATCCAGTCTAGACAAAACGTCTGTAACTCCTACTCGAGGAGGGGTTAAATAGCCCATTACACTGAGCTGCTGAACACTAACAGGCAGAAACAGCCCAAAGGCACTCAGGAGAGGGAACTGCCTGCCTAGGATGCTTCTCATAGAGACAAAATGCACTTGTTTGCTTTGATCAAAGCTTCTTTGGTCTTCAACTGCCGGGCTCTGCACAACCAACACAAAACCAGTTACACACTAATGATAGAAAGGAAATCACCTCCTTTGCCCAAGTCTAGACAGCCCAGGCAAAACCAGCATCTAAAATATCAGTCTACCCTGAGGAAGTTAATTCCACAGTGCCACACAGCTCAGTGAGTGACAGAGTTTTAGCTGTGGTACCTGTGGCAATGCAGCACAGGCCACTTTGCGCCTTTTCTCAGGTAAAATAGTGCAAGCCGCAGTAAATGTTGCTGTAAAGGGACAGCTCAGCTCCCTCCAGAGCACACCAAACTCAGCACAAACAGCACCCACAGCGCACTCTGACTAATAGATAACGACGCAGCAAATATAAGGATGATACCAATTCTGTCTAGGACTAGGAAACCCTGTAGTGGAGTGATGTCTGAACGCTGGAGAACAACTACTTTAACAAAATTTGTTTTCTGGTTCAGTGACAGAACATGAGGAACCAGAAAAACATTTTTAAGCAACAAAAAGAGCTAGTCTTGGTTTGTTCCACTTCTGCCCACACTTCGCGATTATTACCAAGAGTCACAGAATTTTTTGTGTTTTCATTGTTAACTGAAAAACTATAAAGCAAGTTTTGTAAAAAAGGTATGCGTGTCGTAGTTCAATAATTAAAAGACTCACTACAGAATGTATTCTTTACCAGCACTTCGAGGATTTCACACTAAAACCCCAAAAAGTTTTAACTACACTTGTTGCTACTTATCAAATATCCACCAAATACTTTTACATACTGTCTATTAATTTTGTAATGCTTTAAAGAGCACATTTTTCCTTTTCTGCTTGTGCAGTTGCAACATTCCTCCAAGCTTCTGAAACCAGTGCCCTTGAAATACATCCCCCCTTTCATTCCACAAAAATCAGATGTTAGTGATGAAAGCAGTGCAACTGAATTCAAACATATTTCTAGCAACGTTTAGGTCACAGCTCTAGGAATAAGGTCGTAACTTGCCTAATTCGTATCAGATTGCACAACAGGCTGAAAAGACTGCAAACCTTTACAAGTTGTCACTTATGCTTTTCTCTGTAAAACAGAAAAAGTTGACAGAGGTAACATATCCCCATAAAGAACCCACCCAGTGACAATTTCGCCCATTAATTGGTTGGAGTCCTTTCACAATTGCAGGTCATCAGAAAAATATTTTCTTTCATAATATTCACACACTTTGCATGATATTTAAATGATGATTTCTCTTCACCAACACAGATATGAAGAGTTTTCTTCTTTAATCTCACCAAAGCATTATGAAAAGAGTGTTTAATTTTCCTTCTTTACTATCTGGTGATGAGCCAGAAACAAAAAATACGTGAAGTTCTTACTTAGCAAAAGCTGAGTCAGAAACACTTTGGTCACCTAATCCAATCTGTGAATTTGGGAGATTATATCAGAAAGTAGGAGATATGGACCTGGAAACAGTATACCTGCATGGCCTTTTTAAAATAAGTTCTGAGGGAACTTCCCACTGCTCCTGAGCTTGCAGGTGATGCCTCTGGCAACAATCACATAGTAATAGACAAAAATTTCCTTCACTGTCACAGGGTATTTTGAGGGACTGACATGGATCTATAAAGACTGGTAGTAACCAGCTGGGGATAATGCTCTAGCAGGATTGCTCCTCCTGCTAGACAGAGCAAAGGTTATTTAAGTATTTACACTCATACTACTTAATGATCTCAAATGGAACGAACTTTTTTAAGGTGTTAAAAGGTTTGACACAAATTTGTTCCAACAACTAACCTGTACTATCTCACTCCTGCACACTTAGCCTGAGATCTATTTTCTTTCATTGGTGTCCAAATCTGAAATGATCAACTAGAGGAAGAATAAAACTTTGTAAATTCTGACCATTTTTCTTGCTCCAAAGTGTAAGAGAAATAATAAGCTTGCATATACATGAAATTATCAAAGCATATATCCACTAGTGATGATAATCTGTATCCTCTCTGCAAAACAGCTTTATAAGAGCACTGTAAGAAACAGCTAACAGGGTTCTTCTGTTAAAAGACCCCCAAATTTCCTTTCCTCACAAGTAAAATATCTGTCTAGGATAAAGAACTTAAATGACACGATGAAGTACATGGAAATGTAAAACATAACACATCAGTCAGCTGAGTTAAGAGGACCCTGACCCATTCCCCAGATTCTTTCCTGCCAGCACAACAAAAATCAGAACTCTCTCTTAACATGACAACATGACTCTCAGGCTGAATGCAGCATTGTCCAGATTCTGAAAGTGATCTGAAGCTCAGTGAGTTGCACAAGGTGTTCTCCCCACCCTTTCTCGAAGTAGGAAGCAAATCCTAGTTCTGCCTCTGACCTCCCTCCCCTCACAAACCTCTTCTGGTGACACAACCTGTTCAGTGTGCCTCATGCTGCACAACCAGTTCTTATTTGTCCAGAACACTGCAGACAAGGAACCGAGGGAGGGAGGGGTGTACACGCCACTGTAGAAAGAGGATGAATTATGCACCCATGGCTTTGACATAAAAAGGCAGATTTGCAAATCCATGAGCTGTTTATGCAGGTTGTAATGTATCTGCAACAGTATTAAAAGTCTGCTCAGGTCTAGCAGAATTTATTAGCTTAAATGCAGTATATGCAGAACAGCTATGCTGCTTCAGGGCATGATGATACCATACAGTCTCTGCCAGTCAATACCTGGATTAATAAACCATGATGGACTTGACTTGGCTCCACCTAAGGTCACTTGAAAGTCTGAGGGACCCTGATTCTTGAGGGTTTATTAGCTCAGCTAGACACAAGCCATGGATACACTAATACACACTCCCAGAAATGGAGTGCCAGGAAAATGGGGCTGATACTCTCCAAAGGGTCAGTTCTGGACTGGTGCTAAGCTAGAGCTCACAAGTCTTGACAGATAATAAAAGCACACTGTACACATTTGGATTTGTGCACCCACATGCTTTTAAACTGTACCAGGAATATAACACCTATTTTTTCTTATTAGCTGCAGTACCTCAGTCTCCATTTACATGGAGAAGTAAGACTTGGCTGCTTAAATCATCCTGTTGCATAAATCTTCATTTATGAAGAACTAATTAGGGAAATATAACAGCCTCAGAGCACAGAGAAATTCATACAATTTATATATATCCTATTCTTCACACATATTACAGTGAGTCTGAAAAGCCTATTTGTAATTCCTAGGTAAGCAAGATTTAAAAAGAGTAAACTGCACCGTAACATTCTTAAGCTGAAAAAAGAAAAAATTAAATCCCAACACTTTTTTTACAACTTTGAACCTTTAGCAATGAACCTGAGCCTAAAGCTTGAAACTATTCTTGGAAATTTATTGAATTAAATGAAACCATCTTTCCTCTTTTGTTTTCCAAATGCCACAGAAAATCACTAAACTGGAATCCATTCAAACCTTTTGTTATTGCAAACAATATTATTCAAGTGATATTTGTGCCAACTTAAGAACAATCATAGACACAAAAGTGCTGTGAGCATGTGTCATAACCCATTTTTAAGAGTTTTGGATAAAAATACATGTACCAAAAGTGTAAGAAGTTAAACACCAAATTAAACTTTGAGGACAGTTGCAATGGCCCTTGGATTTCAACGAAATCATTGTCTGAACTTGAACTTACTGTATGCAAGTATGTATTTGACTACAGAAATGTAACAACCATTTCTCCTATAGATTATTTTCTTTTTTTTGCCATTTCTTAACTTCAAATTTTATCCTCAAGTTTCCAAAATACTGATAAAATTCACATGATAAAAATTACTTAAAACGTGTAGCCTGCTAACAGCAATGAAATCTGATTAATCATCTCTAGTTTGGAGAAGAATTTTAAAATACAAACCTATTATTTACACATTGTATAATTAATAAGCATAAAAAAATTGCAAGAAAAATTACAAAAACCTACAATTTTTTAAAATTTTGAAAGTTCAAAAATTTTCTTCCTCTTCTAGTAACAAATATCCCTCAAATGAGTTGATATTGCAAGTTACAAAACCTTCAGCAGTAACTGGTCTTTGAGTTGAACTTTGATCACTCTTTTGAGTGGTTAAAATCGGCTGGAGACTGGACTTGGACATTGAAATAATGTATCAGCACAGTACTGGATGAAAGGGAAAACAAATTCGATTTCTATCATCTTGCAAGATCTAAGGAGTCACAGTGTTGCAACAGGATCCAAGAGAGGCCTGCCCAGAATGCAAGGCTTAAGCAAGGCCTAGAACAGAGCTTGCTTGTTTAAACAAGCTTTCTGGAGTCCTGATACCTGAAACACATCCTTCTTTTCAGAAACAGTTCAGGTAGACAGAATGAACCCCACTGCTGTAACAACCACAGCAAGCCACCTGACCTCAGACCACTTTTCTGGGTCAGCCTTTGTGCAAAAGCCTCCAGACCAAAGGAAAATGACAATTTACATGTCAATAGTGGTGGAACAAGGTAAGTTACTCTGCAAACAAAACAGCTCCTTTGACCTCCCTGTGCCACTTCAGGGAACTGACAGCTACCAAGATCACCAGTTACACAAACAAGTAACAACACTTATCACACTGCAAAGAAAATTAAGTGTTATGTAATTGTAGTCCTTCAAATCCCTAAACTCTGTTGGGAATTGGGTCCTCCAGTTGGTTCAACTTTTCCTATAAGAAAACATCGAAGTGAATACCAATTAACTTACTGTTAACATACCAAGACGGACTATGGAAGGAATAAGATTCCTTAAGCTCTCACAGCTCCAGACAACTGCAGTGGAATCTGCAGGAATACCAAGTCAGAATCTAGTCCACTTGGCAAGGTAAGGAACTCTTACTCTCCCCTCATTAGCTACAGGAAGGGCAAAACAAAACTGTGCAGAAGTGCCACGCAGCATCTGCAAAACATCAGCGGGGCAAGTACGGGGTGATGCACACCTCTGAAATTTTGTGGCAACTCATCCAGGAGGAGGACAGAATCTTCTGAGAAATACGAAGCAAATCCTGAAATCGGCATTATCCCAATAAAACCAATGCTCTCATGTTTATCAGTTCCAGTTCATCATTACAGTGATCTCAGAACTAAACTAATTGTAATTATTTCTGTTTCGGGCCAGCGGATCATGAACACAGCCCTTAAACTGCAGAAGCAAAGCATGTACTGGAATTGAAGGTCCAAGGCTTCTTACTCAGACGAGTAATCACAAATTCAGAAAAACAAAGGATTGCAGAATCCTCTTCACCTGACAGGATATTCTGGATAGATTCTTCAAGAGGAGCTACGTCCCTTGGGCAAATCCAGCAATCAGTTTTCAAGAGGCAAAAGTGATAGTGAAGAGCAGGGCTGAGAGCAAGGGGAAATAAAGTTACTGCAATGTCACATGAGGACACAGATTTGATTCAGGATATGAACCTGCCTTCCTATCAGCAAACAAACTGTCACCACAGCATGACCAGCTCTAAAGCTCTGTTCTAAGACATAATATTTCTAAAGCCTAACCCAGAAGATACCCAATTTTATAAAGAGACCATCTCTCCCCATGAGGTTTTTATAACACTTAAAAATCCTTTCTTTTTCCTGCAGTAGTTCTTAGTATGTGGCAGAGCAAAAAAGGAAAAGGTTTCAAAATGTAAAATATTATTATTAAAAAATCCCAGAATAGATACTAAAAGATATTTTTTTTCCCCAAAGATCATTGCCTATCTCGGCACATGTAAACGCCCTCAGTCCTCAGACCAGCATTTGCAGCTCAGATTAGCATGCCCTAAAGCTGTGAATAGCTTTGACTGTTACTGTACAGCCCATAATTCCTTGAAAGTTACTAAATACAACAGAACCAAGGCAGAGGTTTCTCTTCGCTGTAAAACACAGGGATAAGCAATGAACAAAACAGTGCCCTGCACTGAATTCCAGATACATTTCCCATGCTATCCATTTACCCAACATTACCTGACATCAGCAAATAACCAAGTCTTCATACAGGAATGAAAAAGTGAGACTGGCAAAGACCAAAATAAGAAAAAGAAGAGTAAATTCGTAAAAATTCGTATGAGTGGTGGGGGGTGTGTGTGTGGGGGTGTGTATTAGGCATAACTGGCAAGGTGTTATTCCCAACACAGCAAGGGGCTGCAGGGTGCCCTCAGTGGGAATGGATGAAGGGGTTCCCTGTGCCAGGCAGAGCCAGCTCCGGAATGGACCCAGCACCGGACACAGCCGAGACCCATCAGCCACACGTGTGGTGCCACTGAGCCAGAGGACTTCAGAGAGTCTCTGTGAAGACGTATTTAACGAGGGCAGCAAACAGGAAAAAAACCCCAAAAAACCAACCAACCAAACAAAAAAAACACCCCAAACAAACCAGAGGAGAAGATAACAGGAACAACAAGGCCAGAGTGGGAAGAGTTAGGGGTCAGAAGAAAAAAGGAGCAGGCTGGAGCAGGAGGAGAGGACAGGGGCTGGAACAGAGCAGCAGCACCAGCAGGGAACAGGGACAGCTCCAGAGGGGCTGCTACTGACGCAGAATGTGCCAACTCCATCTCCTGTCTGCCCATGGCCTTTCCAAAGGCACGAGTGCTGCAAGTGGCCAGTGGGATGGAGACCAGGAAGGGGGAGGCAAGGGATGTTTCGCCTTTGTTAACTGATTGATTGGAATTCCCCCCACATAAGCTTCTTTTGGCTATGTGATGGGAGAGGGAGGGGACGGCTACACAAAAGGAGCAGGTCCCAGCTGAAAGAGCACCCTCAGTAAAGCAGGCAGTGCCCTTAAGAGGAGTTAATCATACAGACAGATCACTCCAACAAAATAAGACATGACCAAAACCAGGAAACTGGGCGCAAAAGGCCTGGTAAGTCCAGAAAATTTCTAGAATGGAACGCATATTTTCAAATCCTTAATTGATATTTAGTTGCTCACCCGTCCTATCAAATAGACAGGAACACAGATAAGGATAGAAGATTTGATAAGATTTGAGGCTTTCTCCTCCTACTCCATTGTCAACGTTACCTTGTGCATGCCCTTTCTCCAGTCAGCTTGCTTGTTATTTAAGGAAAAAAGAAAAACAGAACAATGCCTAAGAGCTATTTAGGAAAGAACTGAGAGAGCATTCACAGCTATTATTTGCTCCTACAGTTCCTACTCCAACCCCAGACTGCATTTCTGTGTTAAAGAGAGTCACTGGTAGTCCTTACAAGAAGTAAAAATCTCTTCTCTTTCCTAACCATCCCACACTGGATTATCTCAGATCCTAGAATAACACACAGATATTCCTCTAAAGAAAATAGATTCAAACTATGCTTGTTTGCACTTTCCCCTTAACAAGGTACCCTAGCAGGTTTCTAAATAAGGTGCATTTAAAAAAGGAAGCAAGCCAATCACGAAGACAGCAAAGACTAGGAGACTTACATCATTAAGTCCTCTGTTCACCTTTTTTCCCAACTTCAGTTAAATGAAATCTGTCCAAAGGTAAAAAAAAGCACCAAACCTAACGCAAATGAAGGAACAGGACTGCAGAATAAGTAGCTTGGAATGAAGAAACAGGGCTTTCCCACCCCCTTCAGCAGCCAGAAGCTGTTTCATCATCTCAGTCCTACTGAGGGGGAAGGGGGAGGAGATGCAAAGCTGTGATACTCACCCCCACACTGCACAGATGGTAAGTGGCATCTAATAGTCCTAGATGTTAACATCCTACATTTCCAGGGAATACTAGTTTCTTCACTGCTTTTCCCCTAAAACAGATAAGCCTTCGAGAGGTGATGGTGGGTGCCCTGTTGCTCTGCAGCACAAGAAGAATATTGGTTCTTGTAAAAGTACAACATCAGAGATGAAAAGCTTCTTTCCAAACACGTCAGCCCCACTTGTCCAGCCCTGTGCTGGAAACACAGGCTCCAGTTTGGCACAGCTTTTCAAAGAGAACTACAAGGACAAGAGAGGATACGGCAGCGATAACCTGTACAGACCTGAAAACGGGGATGTGTAACACACACACGGTGTAATAAACATTTTCGTGGTTGCAGCTTGGATCCAAATACTAATTTGATTTGGCAAAGGAAAAAGTCTACCTTGCTCAGGCAAAGTAGGTTTTCATAAGTCATTTTCCCTGTCTATACTGCTATGAAATAAGGGAATATTTTCACTGGGATCTGCAATTGTTCATTGTCACTACATCCCAGGCAATGTTAAAAGTGACAGGCATTAAGAAATCAACAGGAACCGGTCCTGTCACAGTAGATAAAACAATATATATTTTTAATCTATCTTTATTTAGTTAGTCTTCTGAGAAACCAGAGGCAATCAAGAAGCTTGGGTTTTATACTGCTGACACTGCTACTAACTTTCTGTGGAACTTGGAATATATCTTCAAAGTAATTTCTCAATTATGTAAGGTATTAAAAATAAATCCTCATCTAAGTGCCTTAACAAATGCTGAAACATTCTGAAACAACAAAACATTACTTTTAAGCATCAGTCTCATTTGCAATTGGGCTTTTCCTTCTACAGCAACTTCAAAAACAGAAAAAAATTGACCACTGAACATTTTAGGCGAAATAAACACACAGAACAAACCCCACCTCCCCCCAACTGAAAAACACAACATAAATCTTACTCATATATGAAGTGATCTTAAAAAACAACCTCCAATAAAAATCTCTGTCACGGATTTTAAGTTAACCAACCATAGATCAGTTTTTATTTACACTGCCAATTTACCTACTGTCACTGTGTATATTTGTGGTTGGATTCCTATTAGGAAATCAAGTACATACTATATATTCAGTGTGAGCAGACTGTCCCCGATAAGTGTCATCATGAAAATAAATGACTTGTAGCTGGAGAATGCCCTGCCATAAAGTGCTGTTTCAGAGTGCTCAGACTGCAGTTACACACACAGTTGTTTAAAACAGGTCTCTCTCCTAAGGCCTTTGGCACTTTAAAACCTCCAAATTGCTTGGCTACAACACTAAGAAAATTCAAGTGTCTGGCACTGCTTAGTTAAATATAATATATTCTCATCCTTTTATCTTCTAGGTAGTTAAGTGATAGGAGTGTTTTAAAGCCATACATCTTCCATGAAGTGGGGAAAATGACAGTTGTTTCAGTCAAATACTTAAAGTACTGCTTATACATGTAGTAGTTTTAAAACATAGAATTAGGAGGAAATTCAACGCAGTATTGAAGATAAAAACTTGATAAACATGTTTTATATTAATTAAATTTTACTGAGTGGATTTTTACCATAAATGTAATTGTATAGACAATAATTTATTGTTTGTACCCAACTTCTTTCATTCTATTAAAATAAGTAATATACTGGAAGAAAACTGATGGTAGAGATGGTAGAACTCGAACAACAGATAAAATGTGGAAAGTCTTTAAGAAACCAAATTGAGTTCATAGGTCTCCTCATGACTTTCAGGTCTTTGACTTATTTGAATTTAAATGCTTCTCTTTACTGGGAAGCTTAAAAGCTCCAATATTGGCTTGTATGTTAGCCAAGATATATTTTACAAGACAGCTTCCAAACACAAGTATTTTCACCCGCCTTCATATCAAACAGACCAAATTGTTTCTCTTAACATTTCTTCTTTTTTCTCCAAAGATTTTCTTTACTTTAAAAGATTACAAATCTTTATGTTTTTTCCCTCTTCTGAAGCAGTTCTTACCCTGGAATACAGGCACTGCTCTGCTGTGTGTACAACTGGACCAAGTCCACTGACTTGCACTCAAGTAAGGCAGATACCTTTTCATCTGAACAAGTTAATATGTGCTAAACGATGTAAACTATTTAATTCTCATGAGCAACTGACATACTGACATACATTTTAAACTTCCTTCTCAAAGTATTTCCATTCTCCCACACTCTCCCACATAATGACACACTGTGGAGATCTCTCAACTTCTACATATTCCATGTATTATTCAAAAGTATTTGCTGATGCAGATGTTAGACTGAAAATTTCCACGGAGATCAGTTTTTGGTTTCTACAATTGCAGTAAAGATTGTGATAGTTTGTCACTGGTCTTCAGCTTTACCATTTTTTCCACGCTTAATTTTTCAGACTGAAGACCAGTTAGGTGTCAGGAGGATTTTAATATGTATATTGATTTTAGGGAACTGTCCTTACAATCACCAGTGTGTAACTGATGGAGGTAAGACCTATGTACAAAGACTGATATAACCTGAAGAAATTGGTATCAACCTTTGGGCAGTTATTTTGTGTTTTTTTAAGCAACTGATTATGAAGCAGCCTCAATCAAAAACAATTTGGATTACAGGTATGCATTCTTGTTTATCTCCTGTAATTTTCACAGAAGCACAGAATGGGGCAGATTGGAAGGGACCACAGCGGGTCTTCTGGTCCAACCTCCCTGCTCAAGCAGGATCATCCCAGAGCACGTGGAACAGGATTGTGGCCAGGTGGGTCTGGAGTATCTCCAGTGAGGGAGACTCCACACCCTCTCTGGGCAATCTCTTCCAGTGCTCAGGCACTGCACAGGAAAGAATTTTTTCCTCCTATTCAGATAGAACTTCCTGGGCATCAGTTTCTACTTGTTCCTCTTGTTCTATTCCTGGGCACCACCAAGCAGAGCCTGGTCCATCCTCTCTCACCTCCCCTCAGATTCTTACAGACATGTAAGAGGTTCCCTCTCAGCCATCTCTTCTCAAGACTGAACAGGCCCAGCTCCCTCAGCCCTTCCTTATTACTGAGGTGCTCCAGTCCCTTGATCATCTTTGTCACCCTCCACTGGACCTGCTCCAGGAGCTCCGTGTCTCTCTTGTCCTGAGGAGCCCAGAACTGGACACAGCACTCCAGGTGATCCTCACCAGGAATGAGTAGAGGGGCAGGATCAGCTCCCTGACCTGCTGGCAATGCTCTTCCTAAAGCAGCCCAGGATCCCATTGCTCTTCTTGGCCCCCAGGACACCCAGATGGCTCAGGGACAGCTTGTGGTCCACCAGGTCCCCAGGTCCTTCTCCACAGAGCTGCTTCCCAGCAGGTCAGCCTCCAGCCTGTCCTGGTGCCTGGGGCTGTTCTTTTCCAGATGCAGGACCCTGCACTTGCCTTTGCTGAATTTCAGACAGTTCTTCTCTGCCCATCCCTCGAGGTCCTTCTGAAGGGCTGCACAGCCCTCTGGGGTCTCGGCCACTCCTCCAGCCTTGTGTTGTCAATTAACTGATTGTGTCATCAATTTAACTGATTTATGAGGAAGGATTTTTACTTTTGAACTGCAAAAGATTTTGGACTTTTTGATGTAGAGGGGGTGCCTGTATGGAAATTATTAGGAATATATAGACATATACATATTATACTTATTATATTATTATACTACATATACTACACATACTACATATACTACTTATATTATATTATTATACTACGTATTAAAAACATGCCCCCTTTAAAACGCTATAATTCTCATCCCCATCCTGTTATTTAGGGGGTGCATCAAGGTTTTCTAATACATCTTTACTTTTGCAAATTTCCATGGCCTATAGCTCAAACCCATGTTCATCTACAATCTATTAAAAATATCAGTCCCTGCAGAAAAGCTCCAAGTGGAATTTTTGAAGCTGATTTGTGGGAAGATTGCCCAAGATCATGATGTACCTAACTCAGCAGAAGACTCTGGACAGAACAAAAAGAATAGGAATCTATGGATCACAAACCATGAACCTCACTTTTGGAAATCAAATATTTTAGACAAGACTTGCACAGGATATAGACTGTCCCAGCCAAAAACCACACAACCAAAGACAGGGTTTTGCCAATGTCCCACTGCTATGGGAGGACACAAGTCTGTCACCCTAAAAATGAAAAACAGTATAGAAGGCTGAGGATTATTCATCATATCACAGTGACATACATTTCTAGATTCACAAAACAACAAACCCACCATTTAAGAGTCCAAGAAGGTTCTCTTTGGATCAGTGAATTAATAGAAATTGCAGCTCAGCTGCAATTAATCTTGAGTTCTGTTGATTGCACAAACCAGAACAGAATACAGGCTCCCATGCAAACAGAAAATATTTGAAAATACAGCTGATGCTTATTATCTTCCCTGTGTTTGTAACCAGCCTGAAGTATGGCAGACACAGAGCCTATTTCTGGACTACTGGCAGGATGTTAGATGAGTACAGTTTGTGTACAGAGACAGAACTGTTTTGGAAAGCATTTTCATTTTTCAGAACAGAAGTTGGACATACCTCATGAATTTTTTTTGCAAAGAGACTAAAGACAACAACGTTTAAGAATGAAGACTTGAGAGCATTTTAAAAAGAAATATTTTTAGAAGCGTATTTCCAGATTTTTTGCAGAAATTGAATTATGACTTTGCTTGTTCAGTGATTTATCCTGAACCACAAGCACTGTCTGAAGATGTTTGTCTTAAATTCAAAAATTCTACCAAGAATTTAAAATATTTAAAATATTTCAAGCTTAATTTTCAGTGAAACTTGCATTCTAAATGTCTGGGAGCTCCCACGTACAGAGGGGATTCAAACAAGAGATTTAAAGGACTGGCCAACTTTTGTACAGATTAATTAGAATTGATGCATAAGAACAAGTCTGTATAGAAGTTTTTATACAATGATATAGCAAATATCATTAACGACTTGAGATGACTAAACTGTGCATAAATTACATGTATTTCTTCAGAAAAATGGTTTGATATTATGTATTACACTCAAATAGATTCACTAATTAGATCAGCAAATATTTTAATCAAATGGTTCCTAGGTCCTATTTTATACATACAAAGACAAATTAATTTTTAAGTGACAAACCATATTCACTGATTTAAATGACATGAAGTTTAAA
Source organism: Oxyruncus cristatus (assembly GCA_013399855.1). NCBI lineage: Eukaryota > Metazoa > Chordata > Aves > Passeriformes > Cotingidae > Oxyruncus > Oxyruncus cristatus. The sequence goes on along the minus strand of VXAY01003244.1, from coordinate 5,109 downwards.
GAAACTTTTCATAGCATGATTCATTTTTATTGGTCTTATTTTCTTGTTCACAAATGTGAACATGGTTTCTTGTTCCACATATAGGGAAGTGTGATACAGAATCACAGGATGGTTTAAAAGATCATAAAGGTCATCTAGTTACAACTCCCCTGCCACAGGCAGGGTCACCTCCCACTGGACCAGGTTGCTCAGAGCCCCATCCAACCTGGCCTTGAACACTTCAGGGATGAAGCATCCACAACTTCTCTGGGCAACCTGTGCCAGTGCCTCTCACATGAAGTGAGAGAAAAGATTACGGCAGTTGTTACTATTACAGTTGTTACTACAAGAGCACTTTTCAATCAACTATGATTACTTAAAAAAAAAAAAAACAAAACCAGATCCACTGTGTACTTGGTTATACAATAAAAATAACAGTTAAATTATCTATTATCTGCTGCATGACTTCTGCTTCATGTTAATTACATAATTATTTCATTACTATATGCGTTCTAAGAGTTTCAAGATACAGCAGTTTTTTAATTAGCACTCTAATACATTATTCTTAGAATGAATAATTATTAAAGTGACCGTAAAATACACTTGATATATCCACATTTTGAAAACTAAAAAGGGTACCCTTTCTGTTTATAAAACTGGGAGATGTGTTGACTACACTTGCTGCTTCCTCAAAAGCAGTTTCATGATAATTCTACATAAAGACCCGACCTGGCAATGAGCAACGAGTCCACAGTGGTTTCAGTCACTGAATACAACAGTCATTTTTACAATGGTGGCACTACAAAGCTAACAGGGCAGTGTGTAGCCAAGTAGTAAAGATTAAAAAAAAAAAAAAGGAAGAGGTGTGCTCCTGCAAAGCCATTGTGTCTTCAGTGCTGTAGTAAATCCAGCAAAACCAGATACATATTAAAGGCAAGGGACTGAAGTCATACAGCAAACAAAGTTGTCCTTGTTTTGGAGACTGACTAGGGGGAATAAAGAACCAATTGCCTGCAACGCATAAAAACTTAACGATTTGCCTTCTATTTAAGCAACAGCGCATAAAAAATTAGGTAAATATTCTTATGTGCTTTAAAGTGGGTGTAATAAATTCACAAGCTATGCTTTCCCTGATGAAGATGGAAAAGGAAAGCATTGCATCAACATTGCTGTGAATATGCTTCCATCAATATTTCCAGAAATTTTATGTTCTTGAAGTAAAATACAGTTGATCTTTGTAATTCTTTGCTTATGATCTGGATGAAAAGCCGTATTTCCCTATAGAACACCATATTTGCTTCTCTGGACCAATCAAATTTGTACGTGTGACTCCAAAAGAGGTCAAAACAACACTAATTTGACCAGTGACACTTAAGTATCCCACTCCTGGAAACCTCTATCTGGGCAGATGCTAGAAAATGCTCAAAAAAAAATTAAAAATCCCTAATATATATAATGCCGTATTTTACACTTAAAAAGCCTGGTTCCATCTCTTATGTTACATTTCTGTACAAAAGTATTTAATTCTAATGACACTTTGTTTATGAAAGCTGTAGCAGAACTATAAAAGTTACACATTAATGAAATTTGTACATACAAATGAGTAGAACTGAACTAGTAACCGAACCAGCCTATGGCTTCTCCAGAAAAAGAAAAGAAGAAAACTCAAACCCTTCATTAAGTTAAACAAGCAAGCCCCTCAAAAAGGCTTAGGTAACACTCTCGACCAAAACAGGAACAGTTCTACTGCTGTGGGAAAGAAGTAGAACTAAGACAGGAACGACACATTCCCCAGAAAGGCAGATTCCTGAAATGACAAACATCACAAGTGGTTTCTAGCATCAGTCTTCAAGTCCTGCTGACAGGCACAAACTCTGCTACAGGTCCCTTCCATCGTGACCTCGACACTCTTTTAAAAAAACATCTCCTAAAAAGTGCTACTATTTTTACATTTAATTTTGTATTACCATAGGTACATGGTTAATTCAAATGCTTCCTACCTTTTTACCCCTACCTGCTTTGTTGTTTGTACAGCACGCACAGAAACTATAGTGGTATTTAAAAATACCAGCAACACAAACTCCATGACAGGCAGCTACCTACATTTTAAACACTTTCTTTTCAAAATTCCCTATTTGTGCATTTTCTTACGAACAGACGCGTCCCTAATACCATGTGATTTCTGCAGTCTATAAAGAGATGCTTCAATCTCTTCAGTACCAAGACATACACACCCCAATAAATCTTCAAAGTTCCTGTAGAATAGTTACACCTGCAATACTACTGTCACTAAACACTTTGATTATGATTCCTCATAGGGTTAAAATGGTAATAGAAGTAAAAGCAAAATCAAGCTGATGCAGCTTTTAATTTTCTGAAATAGCCTCACGTTTTCTACCTTCAATGAAATAAAACCTATCATGGTGCCTTCTTCATATTTTCACTAGATCACAGGAAAGTGGTGGAAAATGACCTCTGATGGACACGGGGTCCAACCCTGACTCCAGGTGAGGTTCCTGCTAACACTAGGTCAGGACAGCTGTGCCTTCATCGAGCAAAGTCTTGAAAACCTTCAGGGACAGAGGTCCTATGACTTCTCTGGGATACCTGTACCTGCTGCACTACCCTTCCAGTGGTCACATTTTCCCTCTTGTTCCACCTGAGATAATTCCCAGCCATTACTCTTTGTTCCAGGAGTTGTCACTCAAAGGCAGCTTGGTCCTGCCACTTCTGCAGTTCTTCAAGTAGTTGTAGACTTCATTATAACACCCTCTTAACCTTCTCTTCACCAGACTGAACAATCCCAGCTCCCTCAACCTCTCTTTGCCCATCATGTGCTGCAGGGGCCTGATTATCTTGATAGTCCTTGGCTGGGACCTTTCCAATTCTTTAGCACCCCTCAAACTGTGAAGCCCCAAACTGTGTGCAGTAGCTGAGGTGTGGGCCCAATAATGCTCCACAGAAGGAAATCACTTCCCTTGATCTGTGAAATATGGTACAACACAGAACTGACAACTACCAGAAATTCCAGATTAGTTGGTATTTCCAAAACAAAGCCAATGAGTCACTCACTCTTTCTTCAAATCCCACCTATATATGGTATTATATCATAAAATTTGATGACATGTGATTTGTAGTATTTTTTACTCAAAAGCAATGAGCTCAACACTGACACCACATTTTTTGGTGAAACCCTTGAAAAAACAGGAAGGGAGGTGTAGAATCTTACACACAGATACTTTTGTGAAAAATAACCTGTGATTCACCACAACCTTCCAATATCAAACGTTAAATATACTGTGTTGTGTAGCTTTACTCAGAACTAGACAAAGCCTTTCAAAAGAACTGCCCTGGTAGAACAATTTTAAAAATGCAAGTCTAAATTAAATAAATAATAAAAGAACCCTAAGCCAACAAGGGTAAAAATTATGTAAGGAAATAAGCAGAACAGGACTAAGGTCTCAACTGGAAGAAAATCACAATCTGAAAATACGTTGAGATCTGTGAGCTCTTCACAGAACACAAACAAAAAAACAAACCCCAACAAAAACATGATGCCAACTTTAACATTTTCCCCCTTCCCAATGAAATAATTTTGGAATTCTTCTCCTAAAGTGGATGATCCATAGCAAAGCCGATATTTATTCACTTATCTTGCCCCTCTCAGTGCCAAAAGTAGGCCATGAACTATATTTAAAACACTTCTTTATTGGCTACAATTTTGCTCTTTGTCACAGACAAAAACATTTTGCAGACAGTCTTTACAGCTTTCTTCCAGAAGAACCAGTTGGGGTTCTAAAGGAAACCCCAATCTTTCCTTATCAGCTTATCTGTTCAGCTTCCCAGTGGCTTGCATGCATACAAACCTGTGTATCAACATATTTATAAATGTAAAAAATAAGGTGTAGCCTATTAGAAGGTCGTAGAAATCCCGGTAATCATTTTCTTTGCAAGGACATTTCTACAGAAATGAACTACAAGTAAGGGAATATAATACATGTTGAATGAAATCTTGAAAAACAACTTCAAAGAGACATGCACTGTAAGCACAAAGCACTGTCCTTTAAATGGCTTTAAAAACACTCAGCACGTTACAGGAAAGCAATCTGGCTTCAAGAAAAGTCAGATGAATAACGTGTATTGGCTTTTACTGCGAAGTAAAAAACTGATCACTGTTCTCTTCCTGAGAAATGGTGCTTGCATTTAGAGATATCTGGTGTTAGAGCAGCTCATTAAAAATCAAGATATTCAAGCCATGCAAAGAAAAGTAAAAGAAAGAAAGAAAATGCATGAGATGGAAAGACAGCAGCAGAGGAAATGGACAGTCCAACTATGGTGTGAACCGTAACAAATTCAGAAAAAAGGGACACGTTTTTTTACCCTTTTCTATACCAGAAGTTCTGAGTATAACAACTAAGAGCTGTATTTGAAAAAAAGTTTATTTACACTAATATATTTTTTTAGACCTCAGTGAGTCTACTATTACTATCTTCTGAGAGCATCAAGTACTCTTCCACATGGATTCTCTAAAATGTCCAGAATAAACTCTTTTATGTCTAAAGATTTTCAGCCTTCACTTTTTTCGTATCTCTGCGATATGAAAGCTAAGTGAACTGTAGTAGAATCTGTCAACATGTAAAATATCCAACATTAATCCAGTAGATCACGTGGCCACTTGAACAGTGACAAGGTGTCAATATACTTCATTAATATGGTTGAATTACAACAATACAGAGATTGACGACACACAATATGCAAGTCCATGAATACTAATACATAAATCCAATAGAATTTAGCCTAGATTAGATTTGCTAGCTGTCAGGCATTGTTACCTAGCATTAATTTTCCCCCCTATTATCAAACCACTGCAGAGACACACAGTGACATAAAAAACATTCGAGATGTCCCTGCCTATACATGCTATGAGTATTGAGCAGCCTTATGGAAAGAAAGCTATGCCAGATAAACGTTTGTCTTCTGAGCTGGTGGCTGCTCCATCATACACCACAAATGCTCACAAGAGCACCAACTGATAAACACATTAGCCTAGGGAAGTTTTCATGCTTGACTGTTTTTGTTACTGTGGTAAGACAGATACCATTACTGTAAGATATCAGTATATTTTTTTTT
>VXAY01003241.1:168492-183959 GCA_013399855.1 Oxyruncus cristatus | reverse complement strand
ACATCAGACTGGTGACCTGCCACTAATGGGGTTCCACAGGGCTCCATCTTGGGCTCTGTGCTCTTCAACATCTTCAATAATGACCTGGATGCAGGACTGGAATGCATACTAAGCAAGTTTGCAAATGACACAAAACTGGGAGGAGTTATAGGCTCCTCAAAGGTAGGGAGGCCCTGCAAAGAGACCTCAACAAATTAGAGGACTGGGCAATCACCAACCATATGACATTCATTGAGGGAAAGTGCCAGATTCTGCACCTATGTTGGGATAACCCCGGATGTACGTTGTACATTGGGATGTACGTAGGGAATGAGATGCTGGAAAGCAGTGCCATGGAAAGGGACCTAGGGGTCTTGATTGAAGGCAAGTTGAATATGAGTCAGCAGTGCCCGGGCAGCCAGGAGGACTAATCATGTCCTGGGAGGCATCAGACAAAGTATCACCCGCCAGTTGAAGGGGGGGCTTTTCCCACTCTGCTCTGCACTGGGGCAGTCTCACCTTGAATATTGTGTGCAGTTTTGGGCATTGCAGTATAGGAGACATATTAAGCTATTGGAGAGTGTCCAAAGGAAGGCAATGAAGATGGTGAAGGGCCTTGAGGGGAAGCCATATGAGGAGTGGCTGAGGTCACTTGGTTTGTTCAGCCTGGAGAAAAGACTGAGGGGAGACATCATTGCAGTTACAACTTCCTTGTGAGGGGAAGTGAAGGGGCAGGCACTGATCTCTTCTCTCTGGTGATCAGTGACAGAACCCAAGTGAATGTCTTGAAGCTGTGTCAGGGGAGGCTTAGTGTATATATATCAGAAAATGGTTCTTCACCCAGAGGGTGGTTGGGCACTGGAATAGGGCAGTGATCACAGCACTAAGCCTGACAGAGTTCAAGTGTTTGGACAATACTCTCAGGCACATGGTATGACTCTTGGGGATGGTTCTGTACAGGGCTAAGAGTTGGACTTGATGATCCCTGTGGGTTCCTTCAAACTCAGCATATTCTGTGATTTTTGTGATCTGCAAAGTCCAAATCATCGATAATGATATTAAACAAGACTGGCCCCAATACTGGGCCCTGGAGAACCTAATGAGTTACTGCTCATCAGCTGGATGTAATTCCATTCAACTACTCTCTGGGCTCAGCCATCCAGCCAGTTTTTCACTCAGCAAGGAGTGTACCTGTCCAAACCATAATCAGCCAGTTGTTCCAGGACAATATTGTTGGAGACAGTGCCAAACACCTTACTGTAGTCTAGACAGAGAACATCACAGCCTTTCCCTCAGCAAGTAAGTTTTGTCATAGGAGGGACACTTTGTCATAGGAGGAGATCATGTTGGTCAAGCAGGACCTGTCTTCTGTATACCCATGTTTGCTGGGCCTGATCCCCTGGTTGTCTTGCACCTGCTGTATGATGGCTATCAGGTTGATCTGTTCCATGACCTTCCTCACAGTATAGAGGTCAAGATGACAGGCCTGTAGCACTGTGGATCTTCTTTTCAAACCTTCTTGTGTTACATTTGCTAATTTCCATTCAGCTGGGACTTCTCTGATTAACCAGTACTGCTGATAAATTATTACAATAGCTTGGTAAGCTTCTTTGTCAGCTTCCTCATTACTCTCAGGTGCATCCCATCTGGGCCCGAGACTTGTGAGTGCTAATTGGCATAGGTCACTAACCTAATCATTCTGGATTATGGGGCCTTCACTCAGCTCCCTATCACTAACCTCCAGCTCTGGGAGCTTGGTATCCTGAGGACAATTGTTTTTGGTATTAAAGACTGAGAGAAAGAAGGCTTTAAGTACCTTAGCCTTTTCCTCATCCCCTGCCACTTTGCTACCCTCTGCATCCAGCCAAGGATGCAAACTCTCCTTAGACCTACTTTTGCTGCTGATGTATTTAAAGAAATTTTTTTAGTTGTCTTTAACTGTAGTACCCAAATTAAGTTCGTTTGGCTTTGGCCATTCTAATTTTCTCCCAACGTAACCTCACAACAACCTTGTAGTCCCTACCAGTTACCTGCCTCTCCTTCCAGAAGTGATACACTCTTTTTTTTCCCCTGAGTACCAGCCCAAGTTCCCTGTTTACCCAGGCAGATCTTTTTCCCCTTCAGCTTGTCTTAGGGCACATGGGGGCAGCCTTCTCCTCTACCATTAAGATTTCTTTCTTAAAACACATCCAGCCTTCCTGGACTCCTTTTCCCTTCAAGATTGACTACCAAGGAATGCTGTCAATCAGACTCCTAAACAGGCGGAAGTCTGACCTCTGGAAATCCAAGGTGGCAGTTTTGCTGGTGCCCCTCCTTATTCACCCAGAAGTGAAAACTATAATTTTGTGGTCACTCTGCCCAAAACAGCCACAGACCGCAACATCACTCACCAGTCCTCTGTTCGCAAACAAGTCTAGTGAAGCACCTCCCTAGTAGGCTTACTTAGCAGTTGCATGAGGAAGTTCTTTCTGCACACACTCCAGGAACCTCCTAGACTGCTTCCTCTCTGCTGTGTGTTTCCAGCAGACATCTGGCAAATTGAAGACTGCAGTGAGTACAAGGGCTGGCGATGATGAGACTTTTTTGCCAGCCTCCTGTAAAATGCAACGTCTGCCTGTTCATCCTGTAACAGACTCCAACCAGGACATCCACCCTGCTGACCTTCTCCCTGACCTTTACCCATAGGCCCTCCACATTGTCATTATCATCACTGATTTCAATACAATCAAAACACGTGACAAAGATGCCACTTCAAATTGTAGTTCTCTTTAGCAGTGACATTTTCCCATCATTTACATAAACATTCAGATTTCACCTCTCAATGCATGCTGGTGTATAAGGCCTTTTTGGCCAATGAACTACTAAAGCCATCAAAGGTTTCCAGAGAAGTGAAAAATCACAACAGTCACTCACGTTCACAAAAGGCACTCAACTAACATTCTGAATTTGGTTTGTTTTGAAGCTGAACGGAAGGCAAAGAAGGAAAGTTTGTACTCTAGCAACAGCCACATGAATCTTGACATGTGCATGCATGTCTTCTAAAAATCATATGCTGTGCAAACTCTGCATTATAAGAAGAGCTATTAAATGGCCTTCTGATGCCGGAGTCTACCTTTCTCACCTCTTAATGCATTATTTCCCAAGGAAACTGTTACATGGAAGATATACTTTTGCAATGTTCTAAATTAATTTGTCGGAATTTTAATGTGAGCAAAAAGTAGTAAATTTCACATAATGCCACATTACCTTTTAAAGCAAATTTTATCTTATTACTATAGAATGATGTTTAAATTTTTAATTGCTAATTAGAGTGTCTGAAGGAGATATAAAAGGATATAAATTGGTTAGCTCAATAAAATTACCTGCAGACATTTTTCAACATTTGTTCACTAGCAAATCGTGAAATACATTTAAATCAAAATTCCAGTAAAACTAGCAAATTGACTTTCTCAACTGAGGAAACTTCTTATTGTCTGAGAAGCAGATCACCCAATCTGATATTGGTTTTGAAAGCATATTTTATTGATATTGTTTATTGATACATGTAGACAAACCACACTTATCAGTTTAGGTCCTCATAGTAGTACACCTATGCTACTCTTTGCAAATGGAGAAGATTGACTAAAGGAAAAGCGTTCAGTAATCCAGACACAGAAACCAATACTAAGCAATGATTAGAAATTATGTGTTTGCTTGGAAATTGCTGGGAATATTGCTTTGTTTCAACTGAAGGGAAAAATAAAGTAAGCAGTAAAATAGTAAAACCTTTCTGTTCCAAGGCAAAATTGATCTTAGTGAAGAAACAGCAGCAGAGAACACTAAATGTGGTTCTTCAGCCTCAAAAATATCTCAAGAAAACCCACAAATATCAGATGACATCCTAAGATTAGCTAGATAACACCAGACTATTCAGATAGAGTTATTGTGTTATGGATGCATAGATTTAGACTCAGATTAACAGTAATGAAATACGCCTACTAAGAATAATGGCCCTTTCAGAAAAGAGTACATCTAATCAAGTATGTTATGCACCATTGAGTTTTTGTTCAAGGGACTTGCTGTTTAATAGCTGTTTGGTGGCATTTGGAACTGGATGCAGTTATTAAACAACGTAAAAAGCTAATTTGCTTCTTGGCAGGAGAAGTTAGCCCTTTTGCTCTCACTCAAATTCAAATAAAATGACCCTCAAGTAAAATAACTACAGAGAAGGAAAGGATACACATGTGATAATGAAGAAAATGACAGCCTGTTATTTGCAATCTTACAATCTTCTGGTGGAAGATTAAATTTAAAAGAAATGTAGATGTATTTACAAGTACTCTGAATTTGAAAATACTCTGAACAAAATGGGAAGAATGGGGACAAAATCTAGAATATTGTCTGCAAATAAAGTTTTGGTTTGGTTATTTTTCATTGGTCTAATGAGTATATACCACAGTATAGCTCATGATAGTACATCATAGGATATTACAATAGCATAAAAACTACAGGATGGGAAGATGTCCCTGGACTGGCACCTTTATTGAAGAAAAACACCTCTGAAATCATTTTAGGGTTATATAAGAACAGTATTCATATGTGTACAACTGTTTCATTAATGAATCCTTTCAGCAATTATGAGATTTAATTTTTCACTTGATTTCACAATATCAGGCTAGAGTACAACGTCTAGATGCAATGAAATCAATAAGACAATTAGTTATTGCTAGAGATTCAGAAATAATGGAATCATTCCCAGTAGTTTCTTTATAAAATTACAACAAAAATATAATTACTACAGGTGTCTCTAGAAATCTGATCAATTATACTAAAAGGTGGTCTGAAAAGACAATTTAGAAAGTTAGAATAGGCATTCTATAACTGCCATACCAAAGTCATTTATTGCATCAATTTTTTGGAAACTAGAGATTCATCTTATCAAGCAGGAACAGATAAACAATTAAACACATATCATTCTAATATGGATTTGAATCCAATGGCTAATTTAATGTTCTAAATTAAATAGATCAGAGTCATTTTGCAGAAAAGTCATATTCAGTTGCCTAACCTTAGGTATCTAGTGTCACTTCATATATACTAAGTTCCATCTCATTACCTTCTAGTAATTCTAAAGACTGCAGCTTGCAAAGTGCTTCTTTTGTCATATGCCAGCCCTAAGTTAATAGGCATCCTAGAACTCTAAAATGGCTCAAGATATCTACATTTAGACAGCTAGAGTGAGCCCACAGTGCCTATTAATCTATATTGTTTATAAAAAACTAAAATGCCTAGCTTTAATTTTTTTTGTTAGATGACTTCCAGCCAAAATGATTGAGTACATCTGATCCTGCTATGGGTCAGTTCAAAGATGGACAGTTTAAATTGCCTCTGAAAAGTCATAGATTTTATTTTGCCCTGAAATACACTAAGAAAATTCTTAGAAGGCTAGATTTGTTTTTCAGTTTGTTTCCACTTAACTAAAGCAGGTCCACCTGATCTCCCTCTGTATGCCCGCCTGTCTAAAGTCCACACTGACAGAGTCTTACTACAGACCACTTGAAAGTAAGTGACTGAAATTGTGTGGAAGGGTTTAGTGTTCTGTTGTTGTGTAAATGTGGATTCTCACATAAGCTTCAGCTCAACTCGGAACAAATTAATCATCCAACCACTAAAGTTTACTCCTGGTTTCTATGGATATATTTGTAAACTAAGCGGGGACAGATTGTTTTTACCACTGGTATGAAATTTTCATACTGTTAAATTACTAGCATTGCCCTTGATTCAGTTTTTAGCCTGTCCTAACCTGTGGTTTTGAACCAATGCTTAGGTAAGACAAAATTCGCATGTAACTGAAATTATTCTCAGTAAATAACTTGGTTATCAAGACCTTGTTTCATCAATATAGACACAAGCTGTGCCCTGCAACTTATTTTTATGATTAGAGGGCTGCCTCTGATTTGTTTTATTTACTAATATAGGCATATTCTGTGGGAAAAGCATAGTTCATTTTGGACCTTTTCAACTACTTCTCTCAAAAGACAGTATGGACAAAACTGTATCAATTTATACTCCATACTCTGTAGTACTCTAACACTATTCCAACAGGCATTGGGGTACGGCTCAGCTTCCCCTCACTGCAGACACTCCAGATTAACACACTCCCACAACTGTGCTTATCCCTTGGAGTTATTAATGTGTCATGGAGAAAATCCGTAGAAAAGTACCATAAAGACATTCAGAATTGGTCTTAGAGTTAGGGAATGGTTACAGGCTCTGTTTTAGGTAACTATCCATTCAAGTTAGTTATCATTTATCTACACTGAATTATATTGTTTCAAAGGTGTGGACTGCCTCTTCGTGCTTGTAAACTATTGTGATGAGCACCATAAAGAACTCGAGTCAGTGATTTTTTTTCCCCCACACTTCAAGATTAATATTTTGACATTAGTTTTCCTCCATAACTTAAATGAGAACTCAAAATATCAAGATTACACAAAATTAAAAGTTTCAAAAAACTTTTGTTGAACAATATAAAAGTTTTCCATTTGATTTTTTTCAGAATAATAAAAAAAAATAGAATTAGATAAGGAGTGATTCAGTCTTGAAGGAGCTGCGCTGAGACATTTCATGTATCCATTCCCTTTCATTTGTCAAACACTTTAGTCACACCATTTCTAACATTCTTGTAGCATTATGGATGTAAACTGATTTGCATAAATCCTTATGAACCCAGTATGATAACCTACTACTGCTATTAGCCCAGTTGATGACATTTACAGGATGGTATTTTCTTCCCAAGTGTTTTAATGGATGTCACCAAATAAAATTCTGCCTGAGATAGATGTGGCACAAAGGAGATGATTCCATAAGATGACCAAAGTCCTGATATAAAAAAAAGTTCCATGACTGCAGACTCAAAAGTCTCTGAATTAACTACCATCAATGAAATGCCATGCTTTTTGCCATTTATTGAAAAAATGACATTGAGGAAACTAGTTGAAGAATAATTGCTTATGGGATCTACAAGTATTATTTTAGAGACAAATATCAGAAGGTACAGGCTAGTTTGGAAGGACATTTAAAACAACCTATGCATTTAAGAAGAAACCAAGCACCCTATAGCATCTCCTCTATGACACAAAAACATTTCACATATTGGCTATTCTTAATTTTCTCAGTCCTTTCAGCTTTCCATAATGCTTTGCAAGGATGTTTGTAGCCTTGTAATAGTAAAGGGGTAGAATGGTAAATGGTTTAGATCTTTTCATTGTGCTATTGTTATGGGAAATAACATTTTGTTATTGTAAAGTTGTTTACCTTATCAGGTGTAGATCCAAGATTTCCCATATATAAAAAGCAAGACATTTCTAAACACATCATTTCTGTTTCAATACATAAGGGAATTTAATATAGTTAACCTGGAAAATACTTTTCTCATATTTTCAGGAAACTTTTTTGAAATGTATTTTATAATTTATTCAAGAATACCCATGCGACTTTCTCCTCTTTTTGAAGTACCAGCAGTGAATAAGCAATTTTAGACACTTCAAATTCCAAGGAATATGGAATTTGATATCACTTTGCATAGAAAATATGTTCTTTTTCGAAACATGAACCACTTGGAAAATATTTGCAAGTTCTTGAAGGAAGTAATATCAATATGAAATCCTCTGAATTCCTTTCCTAATTATCTCAAAATATCAAGAGGTATTTTGACTGTGAAATATGTTGTTTACCATACTGTTGTTTATCAAAACAAATGAAGTTATATTCGGAGAAAAACATAGTCCTATTATTCTCATCAACATGTCATTTTCTGTAGTGCCTACCTTAATTTTATTTAAGCACTGTTCTTTGAATCTACATAATGTATAAATTAAGATATTGAATCAGGCAATTTTAAGATTCTGATATGTTTAGTAGGAATTCAATGTCAGCAAAATGTGAAAGAATTTTAAATAATTTTTAACTGTCACTTCTAGTAGTTTTATGTATCCATTCAGGGATGTTTCTGCCAAACTACAATTTCAAATGCAAGAGAATATATTATCTGATAAAAGTCACATTCATTTAACAGAGTACTTGAAGAAGTAATTTGGCACCAGATATTAATGTTGAATACTGGGTGCACTCAGCAGTCACTCTCTTAGGGATTTGATCCAATGTTCATTCTCATAAATGAAAGAAGTGAGCTTTCTGAAGAACTTAATTAGAATCCACCTGGAAAGAGAGAATATTTTTTCTTATAAAACATTATATTCCAGGCTCTCTTATCAAATGGCAGCTAATAATACTCCAAGTTAGAAATACTGGTCTTGAATCTGCTTTAGTCTCAGTTATATTTCTGCACCAAGCACAGTCCAGTAGCAATCCTATTATAACTCTATTTTTCTTTTCTAGGCCATGCCCAAAATTAACCACAGACCTGGCATCTTAGGATGCTGACACTGAATCCCATACGCACAGTATTTAACCGTCAGCTCACTGTCAGGATCATTCTGAACTATCCTAAAAGGCTCTCTTCAAAATAAATGTGCCACAGAAAAGGCCACTCCTCAGCAGTGTGGGTGGAAACCAACTTGTTGTCCTTTGGGGTTGGACCAAGGACCAATCCCCCAACATCCTTTATTTAGCCATGTCATCATAACTGTAGGATTCTGCTGTCTCTGAGACATATACAGTGTCACGGTATTTCAACACATATCTCCCATACCCTAAAGGAAGACTCAAGAATGTTTCTTTTACTTGATTTTATATCATCAGCAATTTTCATTTCATAGAGAGAGTTGAAGATAGGATTTTTTCTGGTGTCAAGTTACAGCCAGAATCCAGACTGAAGAATATAAAGATGTTGGAACACAGTATATAGTATAGGTGAACTAGGTCGAGAAACTTAGGTTTCTTCTTTCATCAGGTCTTCAATAATTTCCTCCTTCTTTGTGAATATAATTTCTTTTTCTTTTTCAAAATATAGACTTATTGATATTTTCTGTTTGCTTTTCAAGATAAGTCTGTCTATCCTATTAATGATTGTATTCCACAAATATTCTCTTCTCAATTTCTGCTGAATTAAGGTTAAATTGTTAGCAGAGTAAAAGACTGTGATTTTTTAAGAACAGTTTGAGTCTTCAATCTGAGAGTTTTGATAGTCCTCTTATCAGGACTAAAGTGATTGTTAGAAACCAAAATACTTGATTTAGAATAAAATAGAATAAGTAACAATAGAAGACAAGAATACACAGAATCCTGTTTAAACTAAGTCAGAAGACTTCAAAGGAATCTAGAAAGTTGTTACTACGAGATTATTTTTGTCATACTGAAAATTTCTTCACACCTATTCACCACTCTTGTGATGAATGGTCATATTTTGATACTGCTCTTTTCCAAATTAGTCTTGCTCTCATATCTGTTGACCTTTTATTCTAATGAAATCTTGTTGAGTATTGATTTATAAAAGCAACTATGGAATTAAAATTCTAAACAAAGGAGATGTTTGTGGGAACTTTTGCCAAGACAAAATGTTAAACCATCTTAAATTTTTCAAACTCAAGAAGACCAAACATTGTGCTCCATTTTAGGTGACTCTGGTCAGGTAATAGATGCCATTTCACTGGAATGAAACTTTTTTAAACTGTAGATAGAAACAATCTATTGCAGATTTTCCTTTCAGTCTGTGTTCAAGGTGCTGCAAATGATTAAAATACAATAGTCTAAGAGGTATAAGGATAAATGTTTATTCAGGAATATTTTAGAAAAGGCAAAATTGCATGATTTTATGAACAGTTAACTAGAACAGGCATATAAGATTAAGGGTTTGCATATCTACTGCGTAAGTATACTTTCTATCGTATCTTTTCTACATTTTAAAATATGCCTGTGAAACTCACTACTCTTGGAACAGCTTTTTAACAGGAAAAATTAAGGACTTGCACAATCAACATTCACTTTTTTACATTCTTATCCATCATCCTCCTTTACAATGGTGAAAATAAGTAAACTGAAGATTTTGCAAATTTTTAAGGCATTTTGCAACTTCTAGAAAGTTCTTTCAGGGAGCTGTCAGTCTGACAGTGTTCTACTTTTACACAGACTGAGCAGAAAAGCACAGAAGGAGATGAAACTAATAATGTACGTAAAAGAAACTGAGAGAGACCATGGGCAAAATTCTCAGATACGATCAGCATAATTGTCTCTCTGCTACCGAAAAGTGTATTAACTATTTCCAGTTGTTTGTTTTTCTTTGTTGTTCAGTACTTCACACATGTATGTATGCCAGAGGAAGTGCAGTGATACAGGCACATTATTTAACAGAGCACGTTATTTTGCTTGCAATATTTTTTTCCTCTGTACCATCAGTACAGTATCATACCATATTCATTTCATCTGAACTAATAATTTCAATTAAAATTTTTTTGAAATTTCCTTACTATATTAGCTCATTTTGTCATTTTATTGAAGAGAGAATATTTCCTGCTTCTGTATTTCAAAAAAAAACATTTAAAAATAAAATAAGAACTGCTAATACAGAACTCTCTTATGCTTAATGAAATAACAGCAAAAACTATAATACTTTAATCTATCATGATTTTTCTTTCTAGACCCCTTCTTCCTACATGCAATCAAACATGCTAAGCAAAATCAATTCCATGCAGCATAGCTGTTCTAAAGGAAAAAGATGGGGATGAAAGGATTTTTGTCTTTATTCATATACTGCAGTTCAAATTAATTAATTAAGAATTATTTTGGGGTTGCCAATGACCCTGATCACAGACCCTTCTGATTTGTTGGTTTAGGAGTACATAAAACAGCATAACAGATGTCCTAGCTTTGTATAAAAGAATCTCTTGACCATATATTTCTTAGTGTCAAGAAAATCTGCAGGGAAATGTCTGGACCATATGTTTGATGTTGCATATCAGGCAAGAACTGACCTTCTAGCTATAAATGTTTAAGCCAAGAGTCTTAGCAATGTCCTTTTCATTTTACTTGGTTCATATTCAGTATACAATAAGCACACTAGAGGATTGAAAGCTGATGTCTCTCACATCTGAGAGGCAGCAATAGCTCTCATTACATCTGCTACTGCAACTAAAAATGTGGTTTCAGCTGACAAACCATCTAAATTTGGCTGAGGGATGGAAAGCAACTTGGTGGATCA
Source organism: Oxyruncus cristatus (assembly GCA_013399855.1). Lineage (NCBI taxonomy): Eukaryota > Metazoa > Chordata > Aves > Passeriformes > Cotingidae > Oxyruncus > Oxyruncus cristatus. The sequence goes on along the minus strand of VXAY01003241.1, from coordinate 172,843 downwards.
GAAATTAAAAATACTGTGATCCTTCATTTTGTTACTCCAAATTTACACCAGTACTGAGCTGAATTCAGCAAAATACACTTGCATAAAATCAGAAAACAACAAGTCAGGCCCATATATTTTATTATGAGAAGTGAATCTCTTAAAATATACCCACAATCAAAGACAAATGGATATTTTGCAGAAATTCAACTTTTTTTTTTTTTTAACATTTACTTCTCCATTATAATGTCACATAAGCTTTTAAAGCAGTTTGTAGAAGTGTGGTTTAAAAGACCTATACATTCCAAATTGTCATAATCTTAAGTTACCTTCTGGGAACAGGCAGGCTGATGGATAGTTGTTATAAAGACCCTTATTTCAGCTTGGCAGAGATTGTTGCATGCTTTCCAAAATGCTCCCAAAGAAACACCATGGACTCAGGTAAACAAAATCCACCTTATTTTAGAGCAATATTATATCCATTTAAAATGGAGACTATACTAATTTATCTCACTGAGAAATGTTAAGTCTATGGACTTTCAACTATATATCTACAATCTGACCATCTCATATTCAGTAATTTGTTGTCATGAATGAATGCTGCTTGAGGGGTTGGGGGAATGACAGAGGTACTTCTCTGTCTGGGTTTTAAGAAACATTTCTTAATGCACATGTGGAGCACTCAGTTGCCTTTTATTTCCCTCAGCCTAGTAAAGAGAACACACTAACCACAAAGCATAGCAGTTTACAGATTTTACTATCTCAAAGGACCAGAAGCACTAACTACATGTAAACCTGATGTCTCAGGTTTCAACTGTAAGCAAAACCCTTGCATCCTCCAATATGATTTCAGAGAACTCCAGAGATGAGGACAACCCTAGAAAGGGAATAGCTTGAGGGACAGATGAGGTTTTGGAAACAAAAGAAATGGAAAGGCGAATGGGTAGGCCTTAGACGTGCTTGCTTTGATAGCATTGTATCACTATGTTTGAAAGACATTTCTGTCAAAAAATCAAGCTATAGCATAAGAGTTATGTTAGAACTGCATGGAAATCTAAGCCACCTAACATTCCCTAAGTGTAGTAAGGTGAGTTGTCATTCAGCTTGAAGAAATAGCTTATGATATTAAAATGTAAAAGTCCAAGAGGCATAGAAATTTGTAAGGGTCCTTCAAACTAGGAGGAAATGAAAGAATTTGCAAGTACACATTCTGTGTGATGGGAGATGTCTTTTATCTTCCAATTTATTTTCCAATTCTGTGCATATTCTCCTAAATAAAATATAAAAATTATTATTCCTAACTACATAAAAATATTACCATGCATTTTGGGGTTTTCTAGAGGGATCGGAAGAGTGCAGAGTTGTTACAGCTAGAAAACACAAGAGCAGCATAAGAGATGGGCAGTGATAGCTCCTAGTAGACCAAGGACCGTCTCTGGTAGAAGAGTCTATGCACATGGGTACAGATGACAAAAATAAGTTCCACTAGAAGGTTTTCGAAACATTAAAATGTAAATAAACAATACTGCAGGAAGGGCAAGTCAACTGAGGATCAATTGCTAGAGGAAAGACTTTAGAACTGTTATGATTATATACTGAGTTGTTATTATTGTCCCTCTCATTTATTTATACCTTTTTTAGGATTTTTTTATATCCCATGAATAAAAATATTATTTATGAAACTTTAATTCATGTATGTGCATGGAAGACTTAGTTATTTGAGTACCAAAAGCTTAATACAATTACCCCTGGTCTGCTTGAGATGGTGTTATAGAAACAAGCCCTTAAATTTTATTCCAGCCTTGGTTGCTGTCTGTCAGTTCTTGGCAGGAGGGTTACACAATCTTTTAGAAAAAGGATTATATCAAATTACAAAATGAATCCAATTATCAGATTGATAATATCCTTTCTAAATTAATCCTTAAGCTCCATAGGACAAATCTGGATTGCAGTAGTTCTGCTTAACTATCAGTCCTTAGAATAAAAGAGTATTATCTATTCAGTGGCATTTGATATAGAGAATTTTCAGCCATGTAGCTGATGCAGGATGAACAAAGTCATTTGCAGGTTAAAATGACTATTGATACTATGGCTTAAGGGTAACCTGCCTGAATTATATGTTGACTAGGGTCAGAGAATAATCTGATTCCTAACACTGAACTTTTCTACATAGGACTTAATATAGGTATTAATTCAATCAAAACTATAAAGAAATATTTGACTGGTACAAATTAATAAACAGATTAATAAAATATCTCTGCTGATCACACAGAGACATTATTTTATATAAAAGTTGAACATAGTTCAACAATTCCTGTTGAACTGCCTTAAATGTTTAAACATGCTTAAATGCTTTGAATAGTGTTCATAGACAAGGGAGTTTAAACCTAGATGAGAGCTGATAACTTAGAACTTTAAGGATTTTTAAGGCTCCAGAATTAAATGTTGGAGAATCTCTTGATGGGTTAGAGGTTACTTGCTTGCCAATGTCTTACCATAGTTGTTGCCAAAGTCATCAAAGGCTTTTAATAATGCAGAAAAATCACAAGTCTCTGTATCAGGTACAATGATATTAAGAGGCTAGAGAGTAGAAATCATTGTGCACACACACAAAAAAACCCAAATAACCCCCCCCCCAAAAAAAAACCAACCAAACAAACCAAACAAACAAACAAAAAACCCCAGAAAGTAAAACATTTCTCTTTGTGTTTTTGTTAAGGTGATGGTTTGCTTCATTTCTCTCCCTGATAATTCTTCAAAAACTGTTTGAGGAATTAGGGGGCACTTTTCTCACTCTAATAATTTCCCAGAAGAATACTTCATTATTAAATAAGGTCTTCCCATTTCAGATATTTAGGGTAAGAAATTATATATATATATATATACAGATATGTATATATATGCATATATATATATATATATCAACAAATAGGCTACATGGATAAATCAGGTGTCAGAAAGATGTTGGAAATTGTAAAGGTTAAGGCATTATTTTTGTTTCCTCAGAAGTCCTAACTCAAAATTTGAGACTCAAAGTTCAAAACAATTTTTAAAACACAAGTCAGAAAAAAAATTTGTCATCAGTGGAATACACTCTTTATGCAATAATTCTGCTACAAATAGAGAGATAGTCTTTATATTTGTATAAAAATGTGCTTTTATTTAAATCTCTTATTTTTTGGAACTCAGCTTTTTAACTTTTAACAATACACTTGACATACAAAACTCAACAGAAAAATACTGTGTACGTCTGACAAGTTTTTTTTCATCTAAAATTATATTTTTAGGGTTTAAGATTTATACGCTTATATGCCTCAGAGGAACAAGATTCATGTCTGCTAAATCTCCTGTAAAAGTTTATCTGCCACCATCACATCATGGCTCTGGTGAAGTTCTTTTCCAGGCCTCAAAACTTGACTTGATACTAAATCTTCAGATTTTTCTTTCAGTACTTTTTATCAAGCATCATTATGACTGTGATCCAGGAAGAATAATAAACTTCTAATATTCCCAAAAGGGGAAATGCAAAATATGAATCTAAATTGCTAGAATGATGAATATCTATGAATATATAAACATTTAAAACTTCAATGATGTTATAGAGAAAAATATATTTCCCTAGTGTATATGTTCAAATAAGAAAGACTGGACAAAAGTGTTATCTCACAGAGAAGATGGGAATTGTGAATGGCTTTTGAATTAAATAGTTTCCCTAATCTGCAGCAACCTAATAAAGCCTCCTGATGAAGCCAATTGCCAGGACAATCTCTTCTGTGCAAAGTCTGTTAGAAGTAAGTTTAGACTGGAAATAAGTGAAAGGATCTTCCTTCTTATAGGATGAAGCCTTGCCCTTTTCATTCTGCTATCCTTCTGTGCACATTTTAGTGGGCACCCTTTGTCTTATCATTTTCTCCAGACCTCCATGACATTAGAGGTCAAGCTGAAACACTTGTTAAATTAATTAGTACCACGTAAAGAAACTACAGTCAGACTGAGGAGTAGCATAACACTCAGTATTTAACCTAGTATCTGGGGTAAAAAGGAAGGAGCATCCTTCCCTTTTCTATTCCGTCTCTGCTCCTAGAACTTTGTTCTCATCTTTCTGTGCCCTAGAAATGTGGCTCTAGCTAGAAGGATTTCATGCGTATTTATCCCTCTCTATAGATTCATTTCACCCTGCCTTTATTGACACATAGTCTGAAGCTACCTGACATACTTATTTTTTAATGGATCTAAGTAAAGAACAGTCTGGGTTTCTATCAGTGCACCAAGTCCAGATTTCTTATAAAACTGGGATATGTGCTTTCAGAATTTCTCTCATGTTCCTCAAAGACATACCTGGTCCCATTTAAAAAAAAAAAAAAAAAAAAAA
>VXAY01003241.1:137489-168466 GCA_013399855.1 Oxyruncus cristatus | reverse complement strand
AAAGAAAAAAGAAAGCCTTTAATTTAAACTGCTGCAAATTGGACACTAGATAGGTTCATATAAGATACTGTCGTACCTCTGACAATTGTCACTTCAAATACTTTTACCAGCCTGAAAATATTCAACAAATATTTTCTATTGCTACTTTGGGAAGTTTTAATTGCCTCCCCCTTTGCTATTACCTGGCACTGTATTATGCAGGTACTTCCTGTGATGATTAAATCATACATAGGTTCAAAGTAAAGTACGATCATAAATCATAGAATCACAGATTCACAAAATATGCTGAGATGGAAGGATCATTCAAGTCCACTTCCTGGCTCTGCACCAAAAAGCTCCAAGAGTCACTCCATGTGCCTGAGAGTATTGTCCAAATGCTTCTTGAACTGTCAGGTTTGGTGCTGTGATCACTTCCCTGGGGAGCCTCTTCCAGTGCCCAACCACCCTCTGGGAGAAGAACCTCTTTCTAATATCCAGCTGAAACCTCTCATGACACAGCTTCATGCCATTCCCTCGGGTTCTGTCACTGGTCACGAGAGAGGAGATCAGTGTCTGCTCCTTCTCTTCCCCTCACGAGGAAGTTGTAACTGCAGTGAGGTCTCCCCTCAGTCTCCTCTTCTCCAGGGTCAACAGACCAAGTGACTTCAGCCCACTCCTCATATGGCTTCCACACAGTTAAATGTAAGAAGAAAAAAGGTGACTGACATGTCAAAACCACTACACTATCGATTAAAAATGCAAGTCAGCAAACATTGAGGCAATCTAATAATTTAACATTAATAAACTTTTTTGCATAATTATACCTATGCATAATTTGCATGAATGGAATATATACTCATAGCAGGGGTGCAGTTACTGGCACAGACTGGAAACTACTGAAAAGTGCTGTAAAGTTCCCTTTCTACTACTAGTTCTTCTCGGGGGGATGCCACACACTTATTCCACATGATACAAAATGCTGTGATGCTGCATGATCTCTGCAAATGCCAGGCCTGTCTACTTCTGGTCCTGGCAAATTTATCAAAAAATTCTTCATGAAGCTACCAAGAAACACTCTTTCAGATTTGATAATTAAGAAGATTTTTTTTATTTGCTTTTTGTCAAATATTAGAAACTTAACAGAAACTTTCCTGATTCCTGTATTAGAATTATGACTAGTTTCAATGGATTTATAGAGAGAAAAATGGAAGAGAAATTGAAAAAAACCCCATAGAGTTATAAAGATACTTATAAAGAAAATATTTGGCACATCAATAATAATAGATGAATACTGAAAATTGTCATTGACATTATGCAAAACTGATTTTTCTCTTATCATTTTTCTTATCAAATGCCTGTAAATGTAACTGTAAAATTCTCAGTCAAATTGGTTGGTCAATTTAAGATGGAGATTTTCTTCCACATGAATGGAACCCCATGCAATTTGCAGTGGAAGAAAGGCCAAATATAATCAATACAATATTCAATCAAGTAATGTTTTTGAAATAATTATAAAACCCAATCATTTTAAAAGATTTAAAACAATTATGAGAACTGTCTAAAATTATTGATCTGAATTCTGTAAAGTTGATGAGCCTTGAGATGCTTATAAATATGAAAAGCATATATGGCATAGTTATCCAAGATTAAGTTGCATCAGACGTCAAAGAGAACTGTATATATAAAGTCATACTTATTGTCATATACTTATTGACATACAAAGAGCCAGACTTATGGACAATGGTTACAGTAGGAACTTCTAGCACCGAAGACCTCCCAATATCTTTTTTATCTCTGTAGCTTACAGTTATGATAATTTTTAATTGATTTTTTATATATGTGCAAAGACTAGTAGTTATTAGTTGCTAAGCATAGTAAGTCACATTCAGTCCTCAGTTTTCTTACGTCTGTAGCCACTCATTCAGGGTAGATGATAGCTGTGTATGTCTGGAGTTAAGTCTACAGTGATATTTCACACTTTGGATAACCATTTAATAAACACATACAAAAAACTTTATTAGTAGGTGTTATGAGTTTTCTTATCGTGTAGTGGAGCAAGACTGATTTTACTAGGCTTAATAATTTCTCTATGTAGAACTCCTCTAATCATAAAGCCTTTTTTGTTCAATAAGATGTGAGTAAAGGGTGTGTCTCCTACAACTTTTATCAATCCTGCCATTCTCTTATCAGTCAAGCATAAACAGTCCTGCATAACTTCCATCTTAAATTATTATTTTTTCTTTGGAGCAGTGCTATACACACTTCCATGTAATTTAAGGGCAACTGCATCTATTAAACTGCAAATTCTTTACAAAATGATGAGGAGTTTTTATTATTCTTTCCAGGCTGTTTCTAAAGAACTTCAGTAAAATTTTTTGCTAGGTTTGTTTTTTTTACGGTTTGGTTTTTTGTTCATTTGTTCTTTTCTGGATTTTTTTCCCCTGAAAGAACAGGGCTCCCTTGCTGTAGAAGACACAAAATAAGCTCTTGCTTACTACATTAAGTGTCACTTCTACCTAGCAATGGCAATTACATTTGCTCAGGAGAGATGGAAAGAATTGTTGGAATACTATTATAAACAGTCATATAACAGTTATCATAGTCAAGACAAAATAACCTGTTATTTTCCTTAGTTCAGTTTCAGTTTTTAATATCAGATATTTAATAGGACCAACAAACTGAGACTTAAGGATATTATTTTCACGTGATATTTTTATATCAAGTGATTTGTAACAATCATTTAAACTCTGATCTCTTATGTCAGAAGACACATAAACACCAAGCCCTCTCTTGTTTTCAAATTGGAATAGCTGCAATTTCTATTGCTAATGTTTATGCACTTTTCTCAGAAAACCTACATCCATGTTCACAATCTCTCACAAGCAGAGCAGGGTTCTGAACATTGGCTTTCCTCAGTCCAGTTGGTCTGGTTGAATAACTAGGAACATTACCTATAATAATTTTCAATTGCTGCTAATACGTGGCCCATAAAAAGCCTTGGCTTCCTTAAGGCATTCATATGGTAGGGACTCCACTGATAACAAGAAAAATAAACTGCTTAGCTTGAGAGACCTACTTTGGGCTCTTGTATTTATACTATAGTGAAATATCAGGCAACAGTCCCAAAGACAGGTGACGTGCATATGTTCTCTGGCATGTACCTTAGGCACTGGGATTTGGATAAATGGGGTGGGATTTGTTTCATCTAAATTTGAATAAATTCAGTATACATATCTACATGTGGCCTAAGCTTCTAGATCTCCATTATAATTAGTAGAGAACACTGATACACTGATGTAGTCTAGACTACACTAGTGTAGTCCAGCTTTACGACAGACACATCTCTAAACTCCATTAAGCTAGATTGCCAGCCTCACACAGAGATGCATTTTAGATATATTCGGCATGGCTCAATTCTCTAAAAATTGGTTTCTAATACATTTTCTGTACCTTATTGCATCCTGTCTCATCTCCAGATGCTACCAAGAAAGCCACAGGTCTTCCCTAAGTTCTGTGTTTTATCATTCAAACATCTACAGGTGCCTCAGAACTATTAGGGCATCAATAATGATACTAGACAGATATGCTTAGACAGGTGGATCCCTCATGAGGCTATCTGGATATGAAGTCTATTATTTGGGCTGAAAATCTCATTCCTGTTCTCATACTGTTTTAAGTCAGATATTAGAGCATGAGGAGTTCAGCCAGACTTTTTCAGAGCACAGGCTGACAACAACTGTGTTCCAATGACAAATAGTAGTGAAGGCTTATAGAAAACTACAGGAAAAAAACGTATGATGGAAAGGGTACTGAAGTACTACTAGTAGAGTCAATCTCAATCTTCTTTACAAGACATTTTTAAGGCACAGATAATCCAAATGTCTCTGACAGTGACTGTAGTGATGCAGAATTAATGTCTGGGTTTGGATTAGATGATTTCTTGAGGTGCATTCCTGTCTTTCATCCCTATGTTGCTCAAATGGTAGATGAGTGGGCAGTGAAAATTATGTGTTTGGTTTTGTTTATGGGGTTTTTTCTTTTTTTTTTTTTTTTAGGACAAAATGAAAGAACAGAATACTTACCACTCCTGAATAACATAACAAAAAATTCAGTTTTATCCGTGCCAAAAGATTTAGTGAAAGATGGCAAAACAGTAATGTTAAGCACTCATCCAGGGAGCAGTGGAACTGCCCTGGACTGATGCCTGCTTTGCCAACAAGTATCCTGTCTAAATTATCAGGCACATTGAGAACATAAATGCCTTAAATCCTATTTGTTTTCCTGTATGTTAATTATTAAATAATTGATTTACATTTTTAAGCTGTCTGCACCCTTTTGCAGTGCACAGGCAAAGATGCCCTCAGGGATAAAGAAGCAGAAGGCAGCTAGCAGCTCTTTAAGGACATTTTTTTTGGAGCACAAGAGCTCCTGATTCCCATATGTAAGCAGATGGGCAAAAAAGGCAGAAGACATTAGGGCTCAGTAAGCACTTACTGGTCAAATTAAAGTGGAAGAATGCAATTTATAGGGAGTGGAACCAGGTATCCTGGAAAGAAAGTAGGAGTGCTGCCCAGATACATAAGGATGGGATAAGGAAAAAAACGACACAGTTGGAGCTGAATTTGGCAAGGGATGCAAAGAAGAAAAAAGTGCTTCTACAAGTATGTTGGTCAGAAAAGAAAGATTGAAGAAAATGTCCTCCTCCTTATAAGTAAGACAGAAGAACTAGTGATGACCAACATGGGGAACACAAGTACTCAAAATTTTTTGGTCTCAGTTCTCCCTGGTAATCATTCTTCCCATCCCAATTCCTTGAACCTCAAGTCAGGGACTTGGGGAATATTAAGTGAAGATCAAGCTCAAGACTACTTTAGGAAATAGAATGTACACAAGTCCACGGGACACAACAGGATGTATCCAAGCATCTAGAGTTGACTGATGTAGTTTCTGAGCCACTTCCCATCATGTTTGAAAAGTCATGGCAGTCAGGCAACATCCCTTGTGACTAGAAAAAGTGAAAGATCATGGCCATTTTTAAAAAGGGTAAAATTAATATCATAGGAACTACTGACCAGCTACTCTCACCTCTGTGCCTTGTAAGATTATAGAGAAGATCCTCCTGGAAGACTTGTTGAAACATATAGAAGGCAGACAGGTGACAAAGCACAGAAACCAGGCAGAGGCTGTGTGGGTTTATTCTTTTGCCTGATACCCAGAAATGCTTTTACAGGTGACATACACCTCTCACCAGGAAATATTCCATACAATGTGCCCACAAATAATGGAAAGTTTGACAACAGTCCCACTCACAGCACTTTGCACAGTAGTGGTTTAGAAATTGCAAAAAGTACCCTGATTTTGTATCTAACTGGGGGATGAGAATTCAACACAAAATTTGAAAGGACAAATTGATAGATTTGTCCTCGTCACACTCCCCAGAAGAGACACCTTTTGATAAGCCTTGCTTTCTCTGCTATGCTGAGCGTTAATCCAGAATATTAAGTTTGTGATTGCAATTGTATTTTTAGTGTTATATATAGCTACTCTGCAGTTAACACATTTATCACTGGCTGTCCCAAAGAACCGTATATGTTGAATACAATAAATCCTGCTACTGGTGAACCTGACTGACTTTTTTGAATGAGATCAGACCTATAGCTCATAGACTATTCGCGTACCCAGTGTCAGACCTATAGTTACATTTTTGCAACATTTAAATTGGCATAGTTTGAAAGATTGCCATAAATAAATTACTGAAGAGATACAAGTGTGCACCTGTCAGAGACTGAAGTAGTTAATGGCTTAAACATTGTAAGATCACCAAAAGACTTTTGTCCCCTCTAGTAAACTGCAAAGAAACAGCTGCTTACCCAGCAAAGCCCACCCCGCCCTGAATATGCCTATTTTGAAAGGACCTGCAGATCAGATAAGTGGGTGCCATTTTCCAGCTATCCTGGGTGCAGAAAGGTATGCATCCTTGAAACTACAAACTGGATTCTGGATAAGGGAAAAGGCTAAGAAGAGGAAATCCTGTAAAGTGGGTTAATCCTTCTTATCCATGCCAATGTCCTCCCTTACCTGATGACTCTGCTATGAAGATCCTTCAGGGAGCATCAAAGACTCATGACATGTGCCGTGACACTATCCTCTGTAAAGCTCCTGCCCCAGAGGAGGTACAAGGTGTTCCCACCTGGCTTGAAGTGTATAATAATTCATGAAATCTCTGAGTTGGGGGGGGGGCTTCCCTCAGCCCCCACGGACCAAGACCACCACTTCAACCAACAGACATGGAAGCTGCTTCTACCAAGTTTCATCACTGGATGTGGGTGATGGCTATATACATCTTTCCACCTTTGTCCTTTCTTTCTCTTCCTTCCCGTATGCATTTCCTTAAGTGTTATTTTTCTGCTTTAATATCTCTATGCTTTAATATTGCTATATTGATAGAGATGCTTTAATATTTCTGTATTGCTATAGAATGATAACACCCAAAATGGCAACATGCCTGTTTATATTTGAAACAAAATTGTTCTAAAATAAACCCTACATATACATGTTTACAAACACTGATTATTCACGTACTACCTGGTATGAATTCAGAGTGAGCCCACAAAAACCTCATGAAAAATATTAAGGCCAAATGCAATGTCCTACACCCAGGTGAGAGCAATCCCCAATATCAATATAGATGGGGGGATGAGAACATTGAGAACAGCCCCTCAGAGAAGGACTCAGAGATACTGGTTGATGAAAACTAGAACATGAGGCAGTAATATGTGTTTTAAATCCAGAGAGCCAATTGTATCCTGGGCTGCATAAAATGAAGTGTGTCCAGCAGGTCACTCTCTCTCCCTTCCCTTTTACTGTATTCTGGTGAGAACTCACCTGGAATACTGAATCCAGCTCTGGAGCCCTCAGTAAAAGAAAGACATGGAACTGTTTGAGAAGTGCCAGAGAAGGGCCACAAAAAAAATCAGAGATCTAAGTGAGATGGGATTGTTCTGTATGAAGAAGGCTCTGTGAATATTTTATTGTCACCTTTAATATCTAAAGGAGGCTTATAAGAAATCCAGAGAGATACCTTTTTACCAGTCCTGCAGTGGTAGGACAAGGGGTAGGTTTAGATTTAGATTTACATTTAGATATACGGAAGAAATTCTTTCCTGTGAGGGTGGTGAGATACTGGAACAGGTTGCCAAAGTACGTTGAACAGGTTGTCAGAACCCTGACAGTGTTCAAAGACAGGTTGGATAAGGCCTTGAACAAACTAGTCTTGTGGGAGTTGTCCCTGGCCATGGTAGGAGGGGTTGGGACTAGATGGTTTTTAAGGTCCATTCCAAGCCCTTAACATTCTATGATTCTAGCGAAGGTGTCCCTGACCATGGCGGGGGACTCTTTAAAGGTTCTTGACAACCCAAAGCATTCTATAATTCTAACTGGGAAAAAATGACCTAAAAAGGGGTGTTGGCAACACCAAGGCACTTTCTCTTATTCTCTAAGCTAAATTCCTATGAGGCACTATGTTATCATAGTAAAGAAAAAAGAAAGAAAGAAAGAAAGTAGTATTCCTTATGTGACATTGCTTGCAGTGTGGAAAACACACAGTCAAAAGATGGGAAAAATATTCTAGTGAGCCAAGCAGTTCTCTTGAGTCCTAGTGGAAACAACCAATCTTCCTGCAGGTAATACCAGAGGTAACTCACTAAAAGAACATACTGGCCAAAATTAAAAAACAGTGAGGAGACATGGCTCTTAAACAGCATATCCTTCGATATGATAACCTCAGCTGTCTGTCATGGATAGCACGCAAGTGAACATGACAAATCCCTTTGTTCCAGCTGCCCGAGTAACACCTGCAAAGCTGCAAAATGTCTGCACTTTTTGCAGCATTTTGTCCATTCAAGAGAAATAATTTGTAGTTAGGGTGTGTGACGTACTAGGAGGTGAAACAGTGGATATGAAGGGAGCTTATTATGGTACAGGACATGGAGGAAGGATTGGAAGTGAAGTGGGAACCAAAGGAATGTGATCATAGAATCATGGAATGGTTTGGGTTAAAGGGTAATCTAGTTCCAACACCCCTGTCATGGCAAGGGATGGTCAGTCATTGATCAGGTGGTTTAGGGCCCTGTACAACCTAGTTGTGAACACTTCCATCTTCTGTGGACTACCTGCTTCAGTGTCTCACCGCCCGCTGAGTAAAAAGCTTCTCCCTCATAGCTAAGATCATGGATCACTGGACCAGATGTCACAAAGGCACACTGGAGGAGCAGGCAGGAAGCTCAGACTAAAAAAGACAAGAGAACAACTATGCACACTGAAGACAAACTGTTGCAAATGGAGGAGCCTGATGATATTACTATATTTGTTTCTAAAGAACAGAAAACACGAATCTGGAGGAAACTAGGTACAGTCAATTTTGAGAAAGAAGAAATAAATTGCTTTCTGTTTAACACTATACTCCCTTACCAGTTCTGAGATATTAAAGCAAGAACTTCCTGACCTTTTTATGACAATGCACTGGCCACTTTTTGTAACTAGTAGTTTTCACAAAGCAAATTGTCTTTATGTTTAAATTGTAACAGAATGTATAGGTATGTATATTTATTTTAACATTTTCTTCTATCTGTATCCATGATGAATCATGTCTAATACTGAAGAATATTTTACTTTGGAAAACATGTTACTGTAAACAGAGAGTAAGATATGAAAATCACAATCATCAGAAAGATAGAAAACTCATTAAATCACCTGATGCATTGCACTGCCAATGTAGCACTGATGCCTGAAAGGTCTGATACATTTTGTTCAGAGCAGTAATTATAGTCCTGAACAAATCAGTTTCTGTGACTGCCTTAAAAACCCAGATGTTGATTTCTCTCTGTCAGGAAATTTTGTGATCTTCTCTCTAATTTTTTCTGCCCTTTGTTTCATTGCATTATTCCTTATTAACCTTCATTTATCACCCTAAATCATTCCACTTTCTCCCTGGAGTTTTGTCTCCTGAGTATTTGTAGTTGCTATGAAATCTGTTTCCTAAAAGTTCCTCAGAAGTTGGGTTTTTTGATTGTTTCCTTGTACTCTGAACTCTGTCTAAATTTTCAGTATCATTCTAGAAAGGGGCCCCAGACATAATATTTCGGCTGGAGGAGATAATCTCAGTTCTATGTTAGAAATAAGCCAGCAAAGAGCCACCGGGATGACGAAGGGGCTGGAACATCTGTCACATGAAGAAAGCCTGAGAGTTGGGTTTGCTTGAGAAAGGGGTTGAACCAGGTGACCTCCAGAGATCCCTTCCAACCTCAGTCATTCTATGATTGTGTGACTCCATTCCTCTACAGAGGACCAAAAACATTACACTCTTTTCCTAACACAAATATGCACATTACTTGTGTAGACCTTAAAGATATTTTTCATGTTTCTTTATTCCAAATTTTTCATTCTTATTTTCATACTGAATATCAGTTGTTTAGAAGAGATAATTATATCCTTATGTCTTTTTTTCTGGACAAATATGATGTTAGTTTCATTTCTAATCTTCCACTTTTCTTTTAATTGTCTTGCTGTTTCACTGACAATTTCAATGTTTCTTTAATTTTCATCCACAAACTTTTATGAGCATGTTCTCTTTCACATCCGAAAATGAACTGCGTTTCGTAGCAGTGAATCAGGATGATCTTAAAATGGTCCTCCAGGAACTACCAGCTGAGACTAGAGAAAGGGCAGTAAACAATGAATTCTGTGTCATCTTTTGCACATTCCTGATCTTTGATTGTTCCAGGATCTGAATGCCAATATGCACACAAAGAAGCATTTAAATATTTTCTTTGGCAGCTGCAAGAAAGATGATCTTAACAGGAGACCCACAGCGTGAGAGAAGAACATAGTTCTCAGCAGAGAGATTTGTTACTTTCTTACTCTGTGCAGTGTGCATGTTTAGTAGACATATTTGTCAGTTCTTTGTCTTTTCTCTCTCTACCTATTTTCTTGACATTTAAATAGAGGGAATATCATATATGCTGTTTATTGTGTATATATTTGAAAAAAAACATAATTACTTGGCATAAAATGTCTTGCAATGAGGCATTAGGTTAGATATCAGAAAGAAATTCTTTACAGAGAGAGTAATCAGCCATTGGAATGGGCTGCCCAGGGAAGTGATGGATTCTCCATCCCTGGAGGTTTTCAAGACGAGGCTGGACGTGGCACTTAATGCCATAGTCTAGTAACCACAGTGGGGTTGGATCAAGGGTTGGACTTGATGATCTCCGAGGTCCTTTCCAACCCGTCTGATTCTATGATTCTATGATTCTATGATTCTATGATTCATTTTTCGTTATGATTTGGAACTAGCTTTTATTTATTTTTATTTCTATATTAATCTTTCCCAGTAGTATACTGTTATAAATTTTTAAGAGTCTGCAGCTTGATATTACTTTTTATCTTCCCACTGATCTAAATTGCCCTCTGTTGTCCTTTTATCTCTCTTCAGATTTCTCTAGGTTACATCTCAGCTTTATCTAGAATCAAAGCTGAAGTCTCCTGGAAAATGTTGTAATGCATTCTGTTTAAATGACAACTGAAATATTAATGTTTGGAGACTCCTGCTTCCTTAAAAGCATTTGGATAAATATAATTTCTTTTCTTCCTACTATTTCACTTGTTCTTTCTTTCCATATGCATTTTTCTACTCTAACTTGTAGAAATAAATATCTTACTACCAGAAATAGGTTTGCTTTTTAGTTCTTCAGTATTTGTCTCATACAGACACAGACTCCACAACAGGGAAAGACACAGGTTCTTGCAGATGCTTTCTGGATCCTAGTTTCCGTAGAAGAAAGCTTGAACACATTTTCCAGAGGATAACAATCATATGTTCCAAAAGACCCTTAACCTTTTTTCCAAACTGCTCTGTAAGTTGCCCAAAACGATATATTGATATAGTGTCAATGTCTTCTCCCTGGACAATATTTTAGCCTTTCCTCTCTAGAGGACTGTAAAGGATTTCAATTTAGCTTTCAGCCATATTGTTTTATTCATATCCAGCCTATTTTTACTGTCAACTGTTATTCTGACTCACTCTCCCTTTTCTAATTATTTCTATCTCATCTCTAATAATTTTAGTATATATTTTTGGAGGGCTTCCCATGACATTGTCTTTTTCAGAAGCATTTAATGCAGCTCACATAAACGTGAATACAGTAAGGCTTTTTAAGACATTGATAAAACTTAGTAGAAGACATACTTATTTAAAGTCTTTCATTGTAAAAATACAGTATTTATTATTCAAAAAGGTTTGAGAACTGAATTCTATCTCCAAAATTATTACCAGTGAGAAATCTTCATCAATGGGTGGTTTCCCTTGATTCCAGAGCAGTAAATACATTTTCAGTTTTGTCCAGGAAGAAAATACAGTAATAAGGAAATTCCTGATAGCAAAAGATTGATAGAAAGGTAGAGACTAAAACAACAGAAAAGCAGACCGAATGAATTTGAACAAATTTTAACTCTTAAAATTAATTCTGGAAGATCAAGTACAAAACAATATGTTTAGGAACAAGTAATGCCAGCTAATGGAGTACGAGTTCTCGAAATCCCTAATTAGCCATATTAGGCCAATGCCATAACCGTGTGATTAAATGTTATAGTTATTTTAAAACAGTGAGAAAGAGTACTTATTTTAGCATTTTATACATAACTGCTGAAATAGTACAGAAAAAATCTGGAGTTGCCATTTGTTGATAAATAAAAGTCATTCTGTCTTGCATATTGATTGGGAACTGATAAGACGTTTCTTTGCTTTGTCCAAATGCATCTATGACCAGAAAACTCTAACACTAAAGAGTTTCTGCTCAAAAATGCAAAAGGTAATAGTGAATACAGCTAACCAAAAGGGAAGCACAAGCAATGACTTTCACAATAATAATGAACATGAGAAGCCCTTGGTTTTTTGTATCTGTAATTGCATTCTCAACTTTTTTTGTGTATATATTTAGTAAAGGAGAGTTTACTGGTTCCATGCTTCTTTTGGGAGAGCAGTGAGAAGTCTCTCTGAGTGTTCAGAGTCAGCTACTCTCATACTGAATATGATGAGAAAGGATAGAAGTTTAGCCTGAAGAATTATCAGAAGGGCAAAGCAGACAATCTATGAAGTAGAAAGCTCTTCACGTCAGAGAGTATGAAATGTAGTTCTGAGTCACATCTTGGTTATAGGAATGTTTCCATAGATTGTCAGGTGGAAGGAATTATAAATACACAGGTATTTCAGTCACTCCTCAACAAGTTTTCCATCTTTCCTCTATATTCACTTCCCATTATCTCTGATGCCACACTATATGTTCTACATGTTTTTATATTTGAAGGCGCATCTTGCTTTAATATCATTTTTGGGTTTTGTATTTCTTTCTCATTTGCAGATCTCACTGCAATTTTATTCTTTGTTTTCCATATCTTTTTAAGCATCTATCTGTTTATTAGCCTGGATGACTCACGTACTGTAAAGACCCACCCCTGAATGCAAGGGTAACTCAGGTTCTTGTTAATAGAACCCTTGGGGTGGATTAGAGAGAAATGACACTGAATGATCAGTGTTTATAAATATATATATAGAGAGGGATTATTTTAGAAGAATTTGATTGCAATGAAAAGGAGGTATTTAGCCATTTTGGTTATTATCCATGCAATTCTGACAATACAAATCATAAAATTAACACTCAGGGAAACGTATAAGGAAAAGATAGAAAGACAAAAAAAAAGGATAAGAGTAGAAAGATACTGCTCATGAATCCAGTGACCAGTGGACTAGATGATTTCCAGTGAAATCAGCAGCCCTTTAGGATTTGGTTATTTTATTTTGCTTAATAAAGACGCATTTGAGAACATGCTTAAAAGACACGATTGAACTGAGGTCCAAGATTGATTCAAAAATTCTCCTAGTGTTTGAAGTTTCATTGACTACTAAAAATGGTGGACATTACTCTGATAATGGTAAACTATGTGTATGTCTGAATTGTCTCTATGTATAAGTCAAGCAGAAAAAAAAGTCATCTGAATGCTCTGAAGCAAAAAATTGTCAAAGCAGAAGAGATTGGACAAGGGCAAGATAAGAAATTTTTATTGAAATAGAATTAAAAGGGAGGCTGTAAAAGAAGACTGTAAAAGCAAGGCTGCCACTACATAAATCAGTGGAGACTGACTGTGAGATCTAGGACAAAACCACATCTAAGAAAAATATAGAAACAAATGTCATCTTTCCATAGGACTATTTTTCCCTTTTTTTTTTCTTTTTTGACTACATAATTTCATATTACTCTCTTAGAGTGGAAAGTTTGGCTTACTCTGGGCCAAGATTTTGAAAAAAGAATATATTTTATAACTTCCCATCTGAAAATAAGGGAGTTCTTCAGTAAGTTTGAGCAAAATGTAAAAGGTGGATTCCCAAGGAAAGTACATTTGGAAAGATTGTTCATAAATCCTAATGTGACTATGTGACTTGCACATGTGTCTCAGAATCTTTGAGTTTAAATTTGATACCCTGACTAAGTATAATTCCCAGTTTTGCATGTATCAAATTAGCTAACTGTTCATATTATTATTATTGCGTCCAAAAAACATTAATAATTCTCTTAGATTATTCAAGCTATCTTCTTGCTGCTAATTAGATCTTGGAAAATAAAGGGGGGAACAAAAACTTTCCTTTAAAAAAAACCACCAACAACACCACCAAAAAAAGCACACAAAAAATACCCCAAAAGTCATGATTTTCCTCTTCCTCTCCTGTAGGTTTGGTTTCTGAAAAAAATTCTCTAGTACAATTATTGGGAGACAATCAACTCTTATGGGAAATATTTTTGCAAGAACTTTTCAATTAACAATTGAATTTCAATTAACATGAACACTGTGTCATATATGTTGGAGGTTGTTCATGCTTAATCAGCCGTGGAAAGAAACTATTTATCTTCTTAGTCATAGCTATGAAATAAAAAATAAGCTTTGAATTATCACAATTGATGGAAAAGAGGTAAAACATGAACTGGGTAATCAGCTCCCAGAGTCATGCTCTGACCTTAGATATGTTACATAAGGAGAAAGAATCTGAAAACTAATTGCATTTATTATTTCTCGTGAATTCTTAGTGCAACTCTATCAGCTCTAAGCTTTTTCCCAGGTGTAGTTCAATCTTTTTATCTGGTTTTTGGTTAGGTTTTTTTTTTGTTTTGGGTTTTTTCTGGTTTGGGCTTTTTCCTAGTTAGTTAGTTAACAAATATATCAGGTACTAAGTTCTATGTTGAACATGTCAGCTAATTAGGAATGCCTGAGAATACAACCTAAAATGAGACAATGTGCACTATGGACAAAGATGCCTGGTTTTACTGCCCTTCCAGTGGTATGTTCTATATATTGACAAAAGTAGCTTACAACTGCAGCAGTATAGAATTCACGGCAATAAAAACTTTAGGGCTTACAAAATGTCATAAAAAGCTCATGGACTATTTCTAGAAACGTCATGAATTATTTATGAAGCAACTTTAGAACTAGGTTTTCTGTCCTGCTTCCATTTATATTATATGTCTCAGGGTCATCAATTTCAGTTTATTTTAACTTATGAAGGATAATCTTTCACTTTTTCACTAGAAAGTAATAAACTTTGGGTGTAGTTTCAAATAAAAGGAAGCCAAGCATTTATGGTATATATATAAGATATGGTTATTAATTAAACATATACATTTTAAAAGAGGGAAATTTTAGGTATCCACAGCTTCAAGGCAGTTTAAAATTTGTGAGAGCATCACTAAATGATTTATTAATGTTTCATCTGATAATTAAAGTTAAGTAAACTATTTGTAGCTAATATTTTTTCATAGCAAAATTATTCCTCTTCCTCTGAAAATTGAGTAACAATTATGCCATGGGCAGCTTAACAAAGAAAAGCAAAAGCAGTGCTCAGAAACAAAGGAAAAAGATTTATTTTCTACTTCACCAATAACTTCCTGGGAAGCAGGGCCTCAATATGCACAGCAGTTGGTCCAGAAGACAAACGCTTTAATAACAAATGCCCACTCCGCTCCTCCTTTCTCTTAATGTTAAATGCCAAGCACAAGACCATATGGTAAGCCCTTTGATCAGCTTGGGCCAGCTGTTCCAGCTGTATCCTGTCTCAGCCTTGCTCACCCTCAGCCTACTGGCCATTAGAGGGCAAGGTAGAAGATACTGTGCTGATGCTGTGCAGCACTGTTCAGCAGTACCAAAACACTGGTGTGTTACCAACATTGTTCTAGCTACAGCACTATAAGTGCTGCCATGAGGAAAGTTAACTCCTTCCCTGAGAGACCCATACAGTTCCCTGACAAGAAAAGTAAAAGATGGTGTGCAAGTGACTTCCACCACATCAGCACATGAATAAATAGGGCAGGGTTTCTGTGGATAAAATCCTAGTACCTCACATACTGTTGGACAGATCTACCACAGTCCATCCTTACAGCCCAGATATATCTTCAAAAATTGTTGTTCTCTAGCAGAGCTGTAGCACCAACAAGTGCAGAGATATCTCCACCAGACACAAGCCAAAGAATGAAAACTGATATAGAAGGTATGTTCATCATTGATATGTATAAGCATCTCCATGCATGAGGATGTGCTTTTGAGCCATTTAAGGAAAGTTAGTGAAGAACTGGGGGACAAGGGAAGCCTGTATGGAGGGGAGACAGTCTTTCTCAGTGTTTGTAAGCTGAAAGTGCAAAATGATCAACTTTGCAGCGGCAGGGGTAGGAAGGTATCTGTTTGAATTTTAGTGCATTAGACAGTGTATCTCAGATTATCTGTCTTGATTCCTCCTATAGAACATGGAGAGCAATTACAACTTCTACAGTACAATTCATCTCATTTTAAGAGGTACAACTACATTTACTCAGATGAACTATGTAACAGATGCACACATTTCTCTCAGTTGAACAGAAGTGGAGCTGAGGGCAGACATCCCAACTGTAAATGTCTAAAACCAAGTGAGATGAATCCTGCCTGGGGCCTTTCCCTTCAGAATGTTCACAAACTCATAAGCTGTCTTTTAAGATTGGATCAAAATTCTTAATTAAGGATCTCCAACAATTGTGCAAACTTCAGCATATGATAATGAATCATCAGTTGCTGACTACTGTTGAGTCACTGCACATATAAATATATTCTTTTGCACTTCTGGAAAGATCAATTCTTAATATCTATAAAAATAATAAATTTTTTTGCAACAAAACAATGAAAATAAATCACTAAATAATGTAAATTTTATGGTATAAAGCATTCCTGGTATGAGTTGACTAAGCTAATATCCCCGCCCTAAATACTTCTTTGGACTTAAAATATTTTGACCTATCGGTCGCATTGAGACAATATCGGGTTATACAGCACTGAACAGAATGCAGAAGGAAGCTGAATTGTCTAGCACAAACACTGAATTCTCTGACTTAATGCTGCAGTTATTTACCTAAATCAAGCTAGGCATTCTAAAGCCATTATCAGAAATGGAAGGGCAGGGAGAGGGGGGAGGGGAAAGCAGACAGAAGTTAAAAACCTATCGCTAAGCTTAATGTAGTCAGCTTTCCAGGGCAGCACAGGACTGAATTTCTTCAAGTGATGATGTATTA
This sequence comes from Oxyruncus cristatus, assembly GCA_013399855.1. Taxonomy (NCBI): domain Eukaryota; kingdom Metazoa; phylum Chordata; class Aves; order Passeriformes; family Cotingidae; genus Oxyruncus; species Oxyruncus cristatus. Next base: position 151,850 of record VXAY01003241.1, on the reverse strand, counting down.
TTTAACAAGAAAAGGAAACTAGACCTGGGATGAACCATAGGCTATCTTATGTTGGAAGGGACCTGCTCCTAACAACATCGCCGAGAGACTCTGAACTCTGGCAGGCTTGGTGCCATGACCACTTCCCCAAGGAGTCTCAGTCAGTGACCAAGCACCTTCTCAGTGAAGAACCTTTTTCCTAAAGTCCAGCCTGAACTTCACCTGATGCACCTTCATACCATTTCCTCATGTCCTATGACCCATCACCAGAGAGGAGATCAGCACCTCCCGCTGTTCTGCTTTCCTTGAGGAAGCTGTAGGCTGTGACTTCTCCAAGCTGAACAAACCAAGTGACCTCAGCTATTCCTCATAAGTCTTGCCCTCAAGATTTTTCACCATTGTAGTTGTCCTCTGGACCCATTCCAATATTCCTTCTTACATTGTACCCAGAATTGCACACAGGACTCGAGGTGGGGCTGTAGTACAGTGCAGAGTGGGACAATCATCTCCCATGACCAGTCAGTAATGCTGTTCCTAATGCATCCCAGAACGTGATTGGCCCTTTTGGCTGCCAGGACACACTGTTGGCTCATATTCAACTTGCCATTGACCAGGATCCCCACATCTCTTTCTGTTGGGCTGCTCTCCCGCCTGTCATCCCCCAGTTTGCACCTACAACCAGGATTATTCTCCTCTAGAAGCAGAATCCACCATTTTCTCTGGTTGAATTTCATATGGTCATAGAATCACAGAATAATAAAATCATAGAATCATGCAAACCATTTGTATTGGAAGGGACCCCCCTGCTATGGATAAATTTTATTATTGGTGGTGTTAATTTCACTTGAAATTGCATGGACTATAATTCCTTTCTTCAGTTATATCTGTGTTCATTTGCACATACATACCATTTCAAATCAAAAGTAAGTCTTTACTGTGTCTTTTTTTTTTTTTTTTTTTAATACTGTGAATGGTGGAATAATCAATGCCAAAGGTTCTGTTTCAAACTAAGGTTATTTTCATATAGAAGCCTTTATTCCTGAAATGAGAAAATCAAATACCACATAGAGGCAAGTCACTTCTCCAGGGAACTCAGGCCAAAAGGAGTATTTGGTTCTCAAGGTAAAAAACAGCTCAAAAAATGTCTTGAACCACACAATAAAATTTCGTTTTTCTACTGCCTTGAATTAGCTTTTCACTCAGAAGCTTTTAGGCACCAAAAACCTTTCTAGGAGTAACATAACTCTAAGCTTAATAACTTACTCATGTACCCACTAAAAGAGTTAAGTACAGCAGTGCTAAATGAGGATGCCTGTTAGAACCACACCTTTTCAAAAACATTTCAAATAGTGTTAAATGGCAATATCCTTCCAGTTTGACGCATTAAAAGGATTGTCTGGTCATAGAAATGGAATAGTACATGTACTTACTATGGTATTCCATGGATTTGCAATAACATATTGATCCATCTCCATTATAAAAGCCAGGTAGAAATATTTTCTAAATTTAATATGGAGATACAAACCCTCTAATAAAGAACAAAGTTACTCTTTTTTTGTACCGCCACTCAGAATAGCAAACTATGTTTTTATCCTTCCACATTGATCAATTACTAGCTCATACTACAAGTACAACCAGAAAAATTCTTAGAATTTGATCTATTTAATTTTTAAAAAAAGGTTGAGTTCCCTTCTACCCCTGAATATTTCAGAATATGGAGTCCGTAAAATCAGGGGAGACTACACCAATTTGAAGTTCATATAATCTTAGGTCTGTCAACTGTACTTTGCTCCAACATTTTTTTTGATATCCACTACAACTATGGATTCTGAAATCCACAAACTGCACAAATTTGCTCTGCAGTATTGCAATGCTCTGTAATTATTTTACGCTATTTCGTCAATGACTCCAAGTCAGTTTTCCACAATACTTCGTTTTAAAATCCTGGCAAGCACATAGAAGTTTGTTTTAGTGTAGCAGCTTAGGTTGTAGACAGAGTTTTCAAAAATCTGCATATTCAATCACTATTTCTTCACTTTCTTATATACTGCCAAAATTTCTTTAAGACATCACTATAGAATTCTAATGGCACTGTCAATCTGCTACATATAACTGACAGTTTTAACCTTTATGTTTTGAGAAACATTCAATAGTTTTTCCCATACCACTTCCCCAAAATATCTAGGTTTGTATTTCTGGATGATGGGTTTCAGCCAGCCTCCTGCATGCCAGGTTATTCAGAGCTGCAATATAACCCACAGTTAAATAGAGAATTATATGACATAGATTTTTTCCATCTGACATAGGAGCTTGATGTTTTTTAGATGTTCTAAAATTATTTGTCAACCCAAAATATTTCATTAGATAGTTGTTACACAGTCATGACACTCTTCATTATATGAAAGTATGTAAAAATAACAATAAAGTTCAGGCTATACACACATTAGGCACATCTGCATAATTGAATACAAAGACATTTTGCAATGATTTCAAAATACTTAACCTTTGTGGAAACTTAATCTTGTAAACACTATCGCTACACTTGAATAGCAACGGACTGAAGTCTGTAAGTCCAATTCACAGAGAAAGCTTACAAGAGTGCAGCAAGATTTCATATTCAAAATAGTGATAAGTATATGGACTTCAGGTAGGAGTTGTTCCAGGCATTTTTGTACAATGCCTAACACATGCTAGCTCTTCACTAATTCAGAAATTTTTCTACCAGACTTCGCTCCCTAGACTTGTCTTCTGACATCATTTTTAGTCAACAAGGAGAATTAAAAAGGCAATATGGTCTTAAATCCTTGTTAGGGTGAGGTCCTTGGGTCACACAAATAAAATAACTCCTTGAATTTCAACACAGCTGTATTAATTCAGTTCTGTCATTCACTGACTGAAGGACTATATCTATTTACTGGTTTATTTTAATTTGTATGGCCATAAAAAGGGGTGTTTTGCTTAGGAATCCAAAATCAGAAACAGGTCTTCGATGCTTCTCACTAGCATTGCGTGCTTTTCTACAGTACACTTTGGGGAATTTCAGACTTCAAAAAGTGGAATATGTTAAATTGCTGGAATTTTTTTTCTTTTTTGCATAGTGATTTAAAATAGGTTGGTATACAAGAAAAACAATTACCTCTGCTAGAAAAGAATGCAGGGACAGTTTTCTAAAAAATGCAAATTCCTAAAGTCACAGAGAAATACCTGGTCAGGATAAACCTTGTAACTTTCAAGGTGTCTACTGAAAACCTCAGTCAGTGAGTGTTTGTCTGCTCTTATAGGTAACTTAATTTCCTTTAATCTGGCTGACAGTTCCTAAAAACTATGACAAACTTTTTTAAACGAGGATTTTTTCAAAAAGTATACCTTGAAGTATTCTCTTAATTCATGAGAACTTATTTTAAGCTCCACAATAAAGAAAGCCAACGGATCAGTCAAGCACCCTGCTGCTCCATTGTACTGACACTGCCAGACTGGTAGTTATTCTCAGTAACTATGCAACAGTGACTCCTAGTTCAGAGGAACCAGAGAGGAGGCTGAAACAAAATAATAAAAAAGGAACAATATATTAGGCGAAGGAGGGTAAGCTCCAGGCAAAGAGACTCAAGTGGGAAGTTCCTTTTGTTCCAGGAACCTTCTGATGAGCCATTGGTGCTTGAACAGCTCATGACTGATGGTGCACAGAAGAAGCCAAGTCATTTGAACTATGAGTTGGCAATCAAAGAAGAAAATCTGAACACAGATACACTTGTCTGCTTCACTGCAGTGCAGGGGCTGCTTCAGCTCACCAAATGCGTACACTGTAAACAAATGGTACTGAATGCAAACAAACGTGACGGATTCTTATTACTACCTCTAACCTTGTTAATTTCTTCAGCTGGCAGCTGGATTAATCCAATCAGTATATTTTACCAGAGCCTAAGGTTGGGGAGGCAAGAGCACTGTAACTGAATACATAAAATCAATCCTCACTGCAGTTGTTAAATTATCGGGACAATTACCTACACTATCATCTCTGTGTCAAATTATGCGATAAGTGAGTAGCCAGGAAAAGTGAAAGCAGGAATACTTAAATTTCATCTCTTTTCTGCCAGCATGCATATTTTATCTCTGCTAAATCATTTACGGAATACTTTCTGGTTGTCTGCGTAAAGCTCAAGATATTTTTAAGCACCATTAAAGAATCTGATGACTTAACTCCACATGTGGTGAGGAGGTCCAAGGGGCTCAGTTAAACCTCCTATCATTACCTACTTCAGCTCTTCCAGATACTTGAATTGAACCTGTTATATTATTGGGTTTTTTAACGTCAGGAATTTGACATGCTTAAGTGTGTGAATGCAATCAAGTAAATGCTGCTTATATTTTGACAGGGCATGTATAGTATTTGCTTAACCAAAGAAACTACAGTTACAAGTCACAGACTGTGCTTTGAAAACAGAGTAATTATAGTTTCAGCTACATCATTTTGGTGTAGATTAATTGTTTTTCTACAATCTGGAACCTTGTGCCTTAGCCTGAACTCCTTCTTCTGGCAGAAGGCCTTATGAACCTAATGAAAATGTCTGAGGGAAAAAAGGCAGAGGTGGACCTTTTCAGCTACAGTATTATTGATAAATAAAAAATAAATCAGAAAGCTGGTATTCACAACATGTCTACTTTCTGTTGATATAACTAATCTCATTTGGACAGGAAGGTGAAGCAGGAATGAGTAATACAATGGCTTGCCTTCATTTCTGTGAACAAGCCACACTTTGTTCAGAGCTTGTTTTCCTTGGCTGAAACATGGCTTTGCCTAGTAACTACCATTATTAGACTGTATTTCTTTCCTCACTTTCTAATATTTTACCCAACTCAGCACAAGCTTTAAGACCCCAGAGGGACATAAAACTTCTAAGAGCTTTTGCGAAAATAGATGCCTCAAACCAAAGAACACCTCAACAGATAAGATATTTGAAATTGTTTTCTCTCAAAGAGAATTTCCTCTCTTAAGGTGAGCCAACATTTTAGAAATATCTTACAGTCCATCGTCAGACTCAAATTAATAAATTCGCTATCATCTCTGTAAAACCAGAATAACTCTTGTTTTTGATCTGAGAAACTTCCTACTTATTTACTTGACATTTATTTAATCTTTTTTCCTTCTGAAAAGAGATTGATTTTTTTTCTGTTTACCTAATGTAACCAAAATGCAAACAATTATTGTAATTGCATAAGTTTCAGGAGCAATTCCCTATTCGTTTGGTTTTTTGTTTTTCCTCAGCATCATTGAAAATTTCAGAATTTATTTGAAATAATAGTCAACTAATGTTTCCAGAGAATAAAAAGGGAAAAGAAGTTTTTTTGTTGATTTATTCCTCCTGAGGAAGAAATTCAGTTGAAATATTTTGGGAGGAAATTTTTTCCATCTTTTTCATGGTGATATAAGTGCACAAAGTAATATGACTGAAACAAGAGGTCTATTCTGCCCTAAATAGAAGCACATGAGAATCTGAACTGGAAGAAGGCATTGAAGAACAATTCTTTTCTTCACAGGATGTCAAAGAGACAAAGGGACTGCACAGTTTAAACAGACCCATGCAAGAAAAACCCTCAGCTGATCCTCTTGTTAAAAAGCCATCACCTCCCGTGCATATCCAGGCAATCAGATGAGCTACAGGAAGTGGATAACCTTTTTTTTTTTTCCTCTGGCACAGCAACTGTGTCATACAAGAAAAAGGGTTTTATTCCTCTAAAGTAAAAGAGGAGACAGTCTTGTTCAGGTAATAATGAAATCCTTCATTTAACCCACTCCATTTACTTTGGCAAAGGCCGTTGGCATTTTCCAAATGTGGAATTCTTCATAATAGGTCAAAGAAGGTCCATACATCTAAGATAACATGTTTACAAAGATTGTACTAACCTCAGTCATCTTCTTAAAAAGAGGTTTTGAAATTAATGTCTTCATACATGTTAGATTTAATATGTATTAGTTAACAGGATTTCATTTTTGTAATCATTTTGTAGTAAGATGAATTTAAGAAAAATTATCTATTTTGAACAAAAGAAACAAATTATAGGATGACATTTCTCTTCCTCAAAGTAGAATAACCTACCCTTCAATCACCTTTATAGATTTATAAAAAATGTCCTGGATAATTCCGAGGAAAACGATGTTTTGTACAATACCAGTAATGTACAAGAAAATCCAGAAAAATAAAGCGAGGGAGCCCCCTTGTGTCCTTATTCTCCTCTGATAAACCCACCATTCAGAGGTTCCAATACTGATCATAAAATACTTTGGAAATAATTACATTTTCTATAAGCAAGTATAAGAGATAGTAAACAATCCCAAATGCTTCATAAAATCAATATATAGATTTCTGGTATAAATCAGCATATCTTAGGTTTACTCATGGAGTACATAGAAATATGTACTTCTCTTCAGTCTTTAAAAATGAGAAGGCTATCTCTTAGATTATTCATGGTCTAAAAATTCTCATTGATTTTGTTAACTGAAAATTAATCATATCATTCCACTTTCAGGACAGTTTCATGATAAAAATAGTCACCTTTAAGTGCATTTTTGAATTGAACTGTGTTCTTGGGTCTTTAAGCTAAAACATTGTTAAAAAATTCCAAATATAAATATTTGCCTTTTGTAGACAAAATCGTGCTTGAAATTTTTCTTGATACCATAAAAAATATGACCATTGACAAAATTTCTCTTCACAAAATACTTATTAACTGAGAAAACAACAATTAAAAAAATTGTCTGACAACTGGCCTGCTAAAGCAGACTGTCTAACAAAATTACTGCCTTTTTTTTTTTTTTTTAATATAACTGGAGAGAGTTTGCTGTAGAGAAGCAGATAATCCATAAGCATTCAGACAACCTCAGGCAGAAAGCAAGACCTCTGGAAGAGAATGAAGGGAAGGAGAGCAAAAAGATTAGAAAAATGCTGTCAGGCCCTCAAGATGAATTCATAAGCAATAAGGAAAGGGAATTCATGACTTTGTAAGATGAGGAAGTAGCTTATACATAAAGGAAAAACTATCGTCCTATCTCACTTAGGAGAAAAACTATAAAAGCCTGGTGGCAGTGAGAAACTGATACCTTAGCAATGCTAGTTAAAGCTCCAGCTGCTCTAGATTCCTGAGCAAGGTGATTTTCTCATGGGGAAATAAGGGCACAAGAGGAATAAGAAACTCTGCGCTTAGCTGAAATGGTTGATCTCCACCTGTCTTTTCTCTGTGCTTTTATTGTAGTTAATGCTTTACAGACACAGGCACAGCAAGCCACAGGTAATAAGCACCTTCTACAAAACACAGATTTCTTCTGACCAAGGTTCCACTTACTGCATTAACAATCCCCTTCACACACCTTGAAAAATGCGGGATATTTTCAAAAGTAAAACACTTTAATAATTCACAAAGCACTAGTAAAACAAACAAACAAGCAAACACCCCACAGCTTCATTCCTAAGGCAATTTGGTAAACTTTTAAGCTCTTTTTTTGATTTGTATAAATGGTCTGATGAGAAACTTGGCTGCTGTTGCCACACAAGCACGCAAAAAACTCCACATATAACTTAAACAGGAAGAAACCTGTTGTATTATGTCATTGCCAAAGTACTTACAATGCACCTGTAATCATATTATAACTCAGTTACAAGGGGAACAGGCTAGCTTGGAAGCATAAGGCTAGGTGAAAACAGATAGGCTAGCTGCTGGATTGCACATAAACTTATTATACTATGAGAATGCGGGACTTTCTTCAAGACCTTCTCGGAGATTTTTCTTCCTACTTTATTAATATCAGGAAGTTGTGCCAGGGTGATGTTGCAGACCCTGGCTGAGCCCACCCACAAACTCCTTGACACTGGCCCTGTGGTGGATCTTCTGCTCTTGCAACTCCCATAACTTCATTGTAGGCAGTGGGAACACACTTATGAGCCAGGAATTTGTCACTAGCTCAATTAATATTTTAACAGTCTAACAGTTCACATTATTACTACAGAAAGACTCATTAATCATCCTCTAATATCTTTTGAAGAGAAAATCCTTCTTTGATTCTATTTTTCTTTCTTTTTCATGGTGTTATGATCCCTAGTCCAGTATTTCTTCGGGGTTTTTTCTGTTGACCATTTCAGCCTTCCTCAGGAAGGCCAGGGCTCACTGCCATGAGTGGGGTATTCACAGAGCATATGGTCCCTTGCCCGGTGTCTTGTTTGGGTCTCTGGAGGTACATTTCTTCTCCCACCATGCCATTTCCTAATGAAGGCCCATTGCAGGACTGCAGCAAGTGCCTCTTCACCCTCTGACACAAAGGGCAGTTTTTTCCCCCTGTTTGTCTGCTGGCAAGGGATAATTAGTCTGTCCTCCCTAAGCTTCAGACTTCTTTGTGGATGATGTGCATGCTTTTGTTCCCAAGAGTCACACCTTCCTTTTTCTCCTGTAACTGATGTGCTTAAGACTACAACTGAGTTTATATGTGCATGTCTATACTGGATCAGCCCAATAACCTCTCTCCACTCCTATGAAGCACAACAACTAGATAAACATGTGATGCAGTTCCCAGTACTCTGCTGGTCTCAGATTTTTTTCAGCTCCCAAGCACCACCCATGGATTGAGGGTTGTCTTCGAACTATTAAATCTTCTTTATAGTAACCTACATTTGACCAGACCTTGAATACTTGTCCAAACTTCTTGAATCTTGCAAGCTTGAATCTGTAATTCCCCTTGGCAGTGTTCTACAGGGTGTGGATAGGTGCTATGCTTCAACACTTTTCTAGTTCTTGTCTAGAAAAGACAAATTATCTTTTACCCACCCTCTTCATGCTACTCATTTTGCAGTTCTTTCCCACATGCTTCCAAAACTGGGTCAGACTTCAAAACATTTAAGTAGATAGAAACTCTTTAGGTATTTAGAAACTGTTGTGCATGTAAGTCATACCACAGAAATCCCACTAGATGACTTGCTGTGTCTTGATATGTCTAAACACATATAAAAACCTGCTCAAAATGTGTAGAATGATGAAAAGCAAAAACATATCTCACTGCTATTAGCAGTACAGATTACTTTAAGCTATTATATTTAAAAGGGCTTGCATCAGGCTGACTGAATTTACAGTGTGGCTGAATGGTTGCTAGGATCAGAAAGACAATTCTCAAAAAGAATACTGACAGATAATATTTCTCATCTTTCTTACAAATTACATTGATTTGAAACTGAAGTAGAATCATGACCACTGGGTTTTACCATGCTTTGGCTCTCCCCCCCTGTCCTTCCAGCTGTGAGTTGTCTAGGAATTCTGATGACTGTGATGCCATTACAAAATATAACAGATGATGTTGTTTTGGAGATCAAGTACTGTTTCCTTTTTTGAATCTAAGCTGGACAGATATTTAGATATATGCATTGCCAATGTTGAGCTAAGGCACTAAATCTAATAAATAAAATAAAATAAAGATCTAATAAAACTTTCTTTTTAAGAGTTTTAACAGTTCTGTAGCCATTCACGTACCTAGAATCCTTGTCTTTTATGCTTGTACAGCACTTTCTATGGCCTTTTTTATGGCTCTAAATTAAGAATGATCTCATATGACTATTCCTTGTTTTCATGAGGAGTATAATGTCCCAAGTACTACATTTTAAAGCTCCATGAACATTACCTGTGTAAGTCTCACTAACGTTTTTTAATAGCAAGTTTTTTGTTCACCAATTTTTAGTCCTCAATACCATGACAAAATACATAATTCTCAGTAACAGACTTCAGTAATTTCCACAGAATTCCACATTACCTAAATAATTACGCACTCCGGTAGGTCATCTAAACCCCATTATTTTCTGTATCATATATGTAGCTAAAGCAATTTTTAAAAATCTCTTTCACAATGAAACAATACATAGATAATACCACCATTTCTTTTCCTTAAGCAAGTTTATAATCTTAACTGCACATTTTGAAAAATCTCTGTATTCAAGCTCATAATGTCATTCACTAACAATGTTTATAAGTAAATAGAACAAATCCTGTGCTATTTTGCTTTATCAGAAAGTACATGGACTTTTTTTTAAAATAAGTCACTAATTATATATCAATAATACTTTCATCTTTCTTTTTTTTCATATGGAAAGCAGTGTTTACTGCCCAAGCATTTAATCTTTATACACTATGTCCTGTCCTATGTATACAAAACCAGAAACTAATATAGAAGCTGAGGAAATCTGCAATGGCTGAATGAATTGATGGATATTTAGGTACGCAGAAAACCTGTTGGATCCCTGTGTGCAAAGAATTCGATCAATAGGGTAATGTCCAGATGGCAGCCACTGACAACCAGAGTATCAAGAGGTCAATACTGAGGCCTATTTTTTCCCAACATCTTTATCAGTTGATTGGACAATGATAGGAGTGCAATATCAGGAAAGCTTTTAACGGCACTAAACTGGGTGGAGTGGCAGACACAATAAGTGGCAAAGTGTAAATTCAGAGGGACCTTAGAAAGTAGAGAACTGAACCAGCAGAAACCTCATGAGGTTTAAGAATCATGGAATGACAGAATCATTTATGTTGAAAGGGATATCTTGAAATTATCTAGTCCAGCTCTCCATTTCAAGCAGAGTCAGCTTAAGTATATTTTCTATTAAGTCTTCAGCTGCTTCAGCTTCATTCCCTTCTGTCAGGTGTTTATATGCATTGATAAAATCTCCCCCCGAGCCTTGCCTTCCAGGCTGAATAGTCCCAGCTTTCAGGTTTTCCTCATAAGAAGGATGCTCCAGTTCCTTACCCACCTTTATGGTTCCATGCTGGTCTTAGTTTGACAAGCCTATGTTTCTCAGAGTCTAGAACTGAACAGTACCCAGATGCAGTCACACCAGTGCTGAATACAAAAGAAGGATTGACATCCCTGAACTGCTGGTAACACTCTCCTCAATGCAGTCCAGTACACTTCTGGCCTTCTTTGCCAGGAGAAAGGATTGCTGCTGGCCACCAGAACCCTAAAGTTCTCTGCAGAGCTGCTTTCCAGACACTTGGCACACAGCATCCTGGTGTCTTGAGTTACCCAACCCAGGAACAGATTTTGCATTTCCCTCATTGGACTTCATGAGATTCCTCTCCACTCATTTCTCCAGCCTGTCTAAACTCTTCTGAATGGCAGTATGACTATCTACTTCCAATTTTTTATCATCTGTGAAAACTTGCCAAAGGTGCACTCTGTCCCAGCACCTGGTTGTTGATGAAGATATCAATGTTGACCTCAGTACGACCCCCTGGGTTATACACTGCTAGAGACTTGCCTCCAGCTGGGCTCTATGTTGCTGATCAAAATAAGTGGGTCTGGTTATTCAGCCAATATTCAACCCACCTCAGTGTGTGCTTATGTAACTCATAATTTGTCTGCTTATATTTCAGGATGCTGTGGAAGTCAGGCTAAGAAACTCCAATCAATAGGTGATTGAGAAGCCTTTGAACAAGACATTCTTTTATCAGTAGAAATTTATCAGAATTTGAATATTAGTATTACAATAGAAAAGTCTAAGCAGCACATTTTAAGAAAAAAAAAATAGACCATTACCTTTCTGTGTATATGTGAACTTATCATCAATTCAGGATGTTTACAATCCCACCTATATTCAAAAAGATACAAGTATATTTCTTTCTCTTCCTGTATATTCTTTATCCAGATACAGGTAACTTTCCAAGGTTCAGCTCATCAAATTTCAGCAGAGACCACCAAATTCTGTCTCTAGTTTAGAAATATACATGGGATGAGATTTCTGTGTAGGCAGAAGGAGCTAAATGCTGATTCCCACTGACACTGCACACAGTGTGTGATTCATGTAGAATTCACAGTTGCAGGATGTTGTGAACTCTAAATGCATGTTTGAGTTCAAGTAAGGACAAGTAGACCAATTCATGAAAGAAAAAAGCAAGTACTTAGTTAGAAACAGTGGGCAAAATGCAACTTCTTGCTCAGGAAGCTTGTAGCTCTGACGGCTACAAGCCAGAAAGTTATATAATGTGCAGGATCAGTCTGTGCATCATCAGTTGGTTACAATATTTTTCTGAAAATCTACTGCCACCTCCAGTAATATTGCTAATAGTTTGTATTTTAATCTTACCATCATGAGAGTTTATTGTTTTTATGCTTAATAGAAGAAAAAAAACAACAGTAGGAACATGAATAATCTTACTGAATTAGTATGACTACTCAAATACTACAAGTTAAGAACGTACATAAATAGTGCATGGGATATGAGTTTTTCCCATGTTTGAAGGACAAGTAGTTATTTGTTCAAAAGCTAGTGTAAGGCAAACATTTTATAACATTAAAATTATATATCACAGGTAGACAGTATTTCCTTTTATTTTTTTTTTACAGGGAAGTACTTCATCAGACTTTAAACGAATATGGTTGTAACTGCAGCTCAAATCACAAATTGATTATATCCCCTCTGTTGAAAGTAAAAGAGTTTTTCAAGGGCTAGTACCACAGATGGCTGAATTCTGAGTGGTTTGTACTGCTGTGTTGTAGGAATTTCAAAAACAATCATTATTTCTTGTTAACATTCTGTGACAACATTTTACACTGCCTTCAAGGTAAAGACTTCAGTTGTGAGGAGGTGATTTGATGTCATTTACCAATTCACTTCCACATAGTATTCCAATAGAATAGTTCTTTTTGGAAAAAAGTCACTATTTTATTACTGTGAAGTGCAAGATTATATGCTAGTTAAGGTCATACATACTGTTATTTAAAGAGAAAATGAAGAATGATCAATGTCTTCTGTTCTGTAAGCCATTAATTCATACCTGAAATCACCAAAGAGCTCTATGGATTGATAAAAGAAGTTAAATCAATAAGTTGCAAAAAATGCAAAATTGCTTACAATGAGATTGAGAAATCAATGAAAAATAAAACTTGAGTGTGAAAAGACAAAGAAAAAATGCTATATTCTTCCCTGGCTTACCAGTGAAAGTGTTAGCAAAGGTAATGAATATGTATATTATTTATATTTAAGCCTAATTATGTCATTTCAATTTGTTAAAATAGCAATGTTTTTAGTACTCTTTATGAACAGTAGTACTTATGCAGAAGGAATAATAGTTGTCTGTTCAAACTTCAAGTCACAGAATAGCCAGTGTTAATTATTAGTGAGAAATAATTAGGCAGGTAAGGCCTTTTTTGTCTCAGTGAATTCCTTACGCTTTGAAGTAACAGTTACTTTCATCATCATTAATATAATTGCAAATTTTCATTATTCATAAACTATGAAATAATAAGAAGGCTTCATTACACTGGCAATTCAAAATTATTCACTTCAGTTACTAATATATGAATAAAGCATTCTTGGAGGATTTTAACTTGATGAATTTTTACAACCAAAATGTCAAAGAGAAAGGCACATCAAGTATTGTCTTCTATTATTTGTACTTTGTTCAAAAAATAAAAACTGCAGGAAGAGTTTTGTAAAACTAAATGTATTTATATTTATATGTAATTTAGAGTGCTTTCTAATGTTCAGTTTCAGCAAAAAATTTAGTTCAGCATATATGACAAGTAACAACTGCTTAAGGAATATCTTTTCTGCCAAAAGAAGCTGATGATTCATCAAAAAGGAAAATAATAAAGTAAATACAAAAGTACCAGTAAGATGAGAACCTCCTCTTCTAAACATGCATATTTATATACTGGACATAAACTACACTTACCTTGCATGTGTAACATAACTTATTAGAGGACTAGACAGTCACAACCATATGAAGTTCAATAAGTGCTGGATTCTACACCTGGGATGGGGCAACCCTGGATGTACATACAGACTGAGGGATAAGATGCTGGAACGCAGTCTTATGGAAAGGGATCTGGGGGTCCTGGTCGACAACAAGTGAAATATGAGTCAGCAGTGCCCTGACAGCCAGGAGGGCCAACCATGTCCTGGGGGGCATCAGGCAAAGCATCACCAGCCAGTCAAAGAAGGGGATTGTCCTGCTCTGCTCTGCACTGAGGTGGCCTCACCTTGAACACTGTGTGCAGTTCTGAGCACTGCAATATAAGATATTAAGCTCTTAGAGAGTGTCCAAAGGAGGGCAACAAAGATGGTGAAGGGCCTTGAGGGGAAGCTGTATGAGGAGTGGCTGAGGTCACTTGGTTTGTTCAGCCTGCAGAAGAGGAGACTGAGGGGAGACCTCATTGCAGTCAGAACTTCCTCGTGAGGGGAAGAGGAGGGAGGGGCAGGCACTGATCTCTTCTCTGTGGTGACCAGTGACAGAACCCGAGGGACCTGAAGTTGTGTTAGGGGAGGTTTAAGTTGGATATTAGAAAAAAGTTCTTCACCCAGGGGGTGGTTGGGCACTGGAACAGGCTCCCCAGGGAAGTGGTCACAGCACCAA